>JAUCMX010000162.1:10000-21097 GCA_033459395.1 Hemibagrus guttatus | reverse complement strand
AGAGCTGAAACAACATGTTGACACCATGGGCAAAGATTGAAGACCATAGAATCGAACCATGAAGACAGAATGAGAGAATTCACTAAAGTGCAAGAAGCCCAGTGTACAGCAACGCAGAGTATACTTCAACTAAGGAACGAGCAGACCAAGATGTCACAAAAAGCAGCACAAGTGGAAAGGAGGCTAGAAGCAAGAACCTCAATCATCAGCCAACACAGGGGTGTGAAATATGGAGAGAGAGAGGGTGGAGTGACAACTCGTTCCAGAACCCGAACTAAATCCGTAAAGGAGGCTGAAGCCAGAAGAGAAGATGATGAGTTGATGAATGGGTGGAAGAGCCAGATGATTTACTTGACCATGAAGGTGAAGGCAAGCAGAAGAGGGGAGATGTGCCACCACCAAAACAGTGCCCTTTAATAATTAAAGGAGGTGATACAGCCTATATTCCCTGGACGTTCATGGATGTGACAGGGCTAATAGGCCAACTACCCAGTATATGTGATGGCGCTCAAAAATGGATTACACGGTTTGAGGAACAAACTGCCGGCCAACACCTGGCCTTAGGAGACATAAAAGCCATATTGTCTCAGACATTAGGGAAAGCTAAGATGACAGAAATACTGGATCGGGCTGACCTCAAAAAAACAGCTGATGACCCACATTATGATCATCTCCCACTGGGACCCTGGAGAACTGCAATTTGGGATGCAATGAGGAAGACCTACCCAACAAAAACAGACCCAGGAAAATTGGAAAAAGTCAAATTGGAGGATGATGAGGGCATGGCTCAATTCATACTGAAGCTACAGACCATATGGAGAGAGGAAATGGATGCCCCATGGGACGAACCAGCTGCAAGCCAAACATTGTTCAAAGGGATGCTAAAACGTGCACTCCCCAGCAAAGTCCAAGAGCAGCTGGAAACCGTAGTGGGCCTAAATGCCATGATATGACAGGTAGGGCTCAACCTGTGCAGAGCACATGCCTTTTTGTCCTTACACTTCGAAGTGCCTTTTTTTGGAGGTGTTTTTTATTTGGAAGGGTGCGGGGTGCCCTTTATCAGTTTCAGCACATGCCCCTCAAAAGGTCTGTGCACGGCTTTGGTGCTATAGACATGGATGTAAATTCAATGAGTGTTTCAGTGTGTGTTTGAGTTAACAGTTCAGGTCACACTGTTGTGTGTGTGTGTGTGTGTGCTCAGTACAGTTAAGTTCAGGACTTTGTTTTACAAATGTGCATTGGAGAGTTAATTTAAGCACAAACTCTTACAGGAAAGCCTTTTGCTTCACAACATAATAAAGTAGCTTAATTTCTGATGTTTTGTGAAGGAAAAATCCTCTTCTCACCATGTCCATAATCATTTACATCCCTTAATATAAAAATATAAAAATTTATGTGAAACCAAGACTTTAGAAAAACCGACCCTTTTCTGTTTTAGTTCATTTATGCTTAACAAAAATATTCGTGTTCCGTCTGTGTTTCGAAGCAAATTAAAAAACAACTTGATTTTTTTGGTACCTGGCTTGTATGATGACGTCATCTCCGGGACGCCAGGGGGCGCAAACCTAACGTCACTGCTATCCGGTGCTGGTGTGAACTGCGCATGCGTGTATCAGTCTGCTAACGGAGCCTGGAAGAGGCCGAGCTGTTTACATGAAGCTGTGAGTTTAAACTTTACTGTGATTATTTTTATTCTTTATAATCTCTTACACTGAGAGCTGATAGCGTGCTACACTTTACTCACTAATAATTATATTCATGAAATAATTAATGTACAACTGTAATGCAGTATGTTTTCGGCTCTTTAATGATGCTATTGATCTAGCTTAGCCTACATTAGCCTCCTGGGCAATCGATCAATAATATTAATAATAATAATAATAATAATAATAATAATTAATGATGATGCACTTAGCTCTGAACAGGTTTGTGAGGTGCTGCAGGAAATCTGTTAGGAAATTGTTTTAAGATGTATATGTTTATAATATTTATAAGTTTATGACATGATGAAGGCGGTTGTGTTCCAGCTGCAATGTTCAAAATCATCATAATAATTTATTATTGTTATTATTATAGTATTATGTTTGTTATTCCTTGTTATGTTAATGCTTTACTAAAGAATAAAATAATTAATACGGTAATACTTCAGGTTAATTCAGTAGAAATAATTAAAAAAAAGAAAGTAATGTAAATAGAAAGTTTAGATATTATTAATGAAAACTTATTTCACACACAACCCCAGAAACACAGTAATGCTGTAGATCAGGGAGCTTACACTTTCTCAGCTTGAGAGCTATGCACAAATTAATATAATCTACCTACATTAAAAATTATCTATCTATCTATCTATCTATCTATATATCTATCTATCTATCTATCTATCTATCTATCTATCTATCTCTCTCTCTCTCTTTATTTTTCTCTATCTATCTATCTATCTATCTATCTATCTATCTATCTATCTATCTATCTATCTATCTATCTATCTATCTAAGAATCCCTATGGCACGATACATTTCATCACATTTATGGTCAACACCTCACTCTGAGGGCTGGCACTGAATGGAGTCAGACAGTGTGGCCTAGTCCAGACAGTAGTCAGTTTCGAGCAGACTTCCAAATGATCATCAGTCATGGAGGAACGGTATTTGGCTTAATAACCTTCACATAAATAAATGGAGCTGAACAAGTCAAGGAGGTATCACATGTCCTCGTATTTGTGTCCTTTCCCCTGTGAGTAAGTTCCAAAACTGTCCACGAGCCCTGGGCATCAGCTGTCGATATCTCACCCTCCACTGCAGACGTTCAGGTGAAACAGCATTGCAATATTAGATGCGAGTGAATCAACCTCAGGATCTTCTCTAAATAGGTAGCACATAAAGGTAGCGAATGGCCCGAGTTGAGCAAAGTCTTGAAACTATTTGTAAAAAATTTTTTAAAAATTGTCTGGCAGATAATCTTCACTCTGCTCTGTATGCACGCACTGTCAGGTTGCTCACACGCCTTCTGCTGCGTCTCCAGCTCTGACACAAGGTTTGGGACGTTTCTTAAATCATAGCGCTGCAGCTTTGAGGACAGATGCTGCATTTTAGTTTGAAAGCATTAACAGAGCTAATCATATTGACCATTAATTTTGAATGGTATGTGATCTCTGCCCATACCTCCATCACGATGGACCCCTGCTGTAGATATTAACAGTCACACATAAGCAAGCAAAACACTGCATGTGTTCTTTCTTATCATTATGTGTGCGAGGATAAAGAAACACAATCGGAGAAATGCGCAGTCTGCCCTTTTCTGCCTGCGTGAACTCGCAGATGCTTCGTGATTGGCTAGCGTCACTATGCCCCTCCCACCATGAGATTAGGGGCAGTTTTTTTCTCTTGCTCTCCCAGTCACAAAGGCTGTTATCACCATGACGTAGGAGTGTGTGTGTGTGTGTGTGTGTGTGTGTGTGTGTGTGTGTGTGTGTGTGTGTGCGCGCGTCTGTGTGTGATATGCTTTCATCCCACAGATGAGCTCTTCTTTTAATATCTGAGTGTGTCTCTCACACACATGCTGCAGGATGCCAATCCCACCCCCACCTCCACCCCCCACCTTCAGCCAGGTGAGCATGTACATCACCAGCTAACTAGCAAATTAGCAGCTAGTAAGTTAGCACTGTATGTTACCTCCACATGCTGTGAGGTTACACTGTGCTCATTTTTAGCTCAGTCTTTACATTGGATATAGAAAGTCTACACACCCCTTTTAAAATGGCAGGTTTTTGTTGTGTACCAAAAAATGAAAACAAGATAAATCCTGTCAGAGCCTTTTCCAACTTTTATGTGAAATTACAACGAATATATTAAAGTAGAAAACAATAAGGATCATTTTAGAGGAAAAAATAAAAAATGTATAATAATTTGGTAGCAGAAGTGTGCAGATCCTGTTATAATTAGGATATTTAATCTAATCTAATCTAGATTTAAACTAATTAGTGTATACATTTTATCAATTAAAGTGACAGATTAAACACAAATAAAGTCCAGCTGTTCTTGTAGGATTTTTCAGACTTCTTGGGAACAAGCCAGAAAGAGCTTACACAGCAGTACAGAATCTCATTCTTAAAAAATATCAATTAGGACATACAGGACATTGACTATGACCATCACTGTAAAGACAATAATCAACAACTGGAGAAAATATGGTACAACAGTGACATTACTAAGAACATGACATCCCCCTAAAACTGATGAGAAGACCAGGAGAAGACTGTTCAGGGAAGCTGCCAAGATACCCACAGCAACATTAAAGTAATGGAGGCAATTTCTGGCAAGTACTGGCTACTCTCTACAATTGACCACAATCTCCTGAAGTCTTCATCTGTCTGATCTACAGGGCAGAGTGGCTCTACAAAAGCTTTTTTTAAAACAAAATCCCCCACTCAAGCCTGGCTAAGGTTTGCAAAACAAATACATCCAGTCTCCCAAAACCATGTGGAATAATGTGTTGTGGTCTGATGAAAAATGACAGCAGATCATTAAGAGAGCCCCATCCTCACAGTGAAGCATGGAGGTGGCAGCATGGTGCTTTCAGGCTGCTTCTCTTCAGCTGGAACTGGGGCTTTAATCAGGGTGGAGGAAATAATGAACACCTCCAGAGATCAGTCAGTTTTGGTGCAAAACCTTAAGGATTCTGCTAAAACACTTAAGATGAAGAGGAATTTCACCTTCCAGCATGAGAATGAGCCGAAGCACATCCAAAAATCAACAGAAGAACGGATTCATCAAAACAAGATCAAGGTTTTGGAACGGCTCCAGATCTAAATCCAATCAAGAATCTGTGGGGTGACCTGAAGAGGACCTGAAAATCTAAAGGTGCTTCAACCTGGTATTAGTTTAGGGGTGTGTGCAAGTCAAGTCAAGAAGCTTTTATCGTCATTCCAACCACATATAGCTGACGCAGTACATAGTGAAATGAGACAACGTTTCTCCAGGACCCTGGTGCTACATTAACAACACACAACATGTAATTACAAAACCAACAACAACACAGAGCTAGGACAGAAGTTTGTTCTAGCTACATAGAGCTAAGTGTGCAAACAGTGCAAGGACAAGTACAAAAAGAACACAAGACAGGACATCTACAGAAAAATATGCAACCAAGTTATTGTACATTTTTTCTTTTTATCCTCTTTTCTTCACATGGTTCTTCCTGCTTCCAGCTGACAGCCTGAGGAAGCTTCATTCTGATTGGACCACTTCCATAAGCTCCTCTTCCTCATTTTGAAAACATTTTTCTGTAGATGTTAAAACTCTTGGAGTGTTTTTCATTTCATTTCTCTTCTCTTTACTCCATGCAACCTTTTTAAATCTGCTTTTCTGTTTTTATTGAATGATCATGAATTAAAGTGTCTGTATTTACTGTATTTTTAACCTGTGTGTATTTATTAGGCGAACACGACTCCGCCTAAATTGTCTCAGGATGAAGCGAAAGGCAGAGGGGCGTTACTCTCTGATATCTGTAAAGGGACCAAACTGAAGAAAGTGGGCGTGGTTAATGACCGCAGCGCTCCCATGATCGAGAGTAAGAGAGTGAGAGTGCTTAATGAGTTAAATAACAACACGAGCACACAATAATCACTGTTATATCCACTCATAGAGCCCAAAAGTGTACTTAATGCTGGGGGTGGAACCAGTGGTGGAGGCGTGTCCACAGGAGCACAGCAACCAATGGGAGGCTTGTTTCAAGGGGGCGTGCCTAAACTGCGACCTGTGGCAGGTAAGAGAGCAGCACGGGAGGTTGATTATTAGATAATTTGTTCAGCTGTTTATTGCGATGTTGGATGTTTGTTTATTTATTTGTTCACAGTAACTTTATTTGGTATTAACTGGATTATTACCATTTCGAGCTATTTTACATATAATGTCATACCTCAAACAGATACCTGTGGATATGTTCACTACATACTGCAGTGGACACTACATTTTGAACTAAACACCGGCACACTGGGTGGGTCAACAGCAGCTGAACTTCTGCTATATTTGGTCCATGATCTGTTTAATACTCTGTGTGTGTGTGTGTGTGGGGTGTGTGTGTGTGTGTCTCTGTGCATCTGTGCGCGCATGTGTTAGATGGTTCTGTAGGCAGATCTTCACTCCAACCCCCCCCATCTCGCCCTGCTGCGCCCCGCCCTCCTAGTTGCCCTGACAACAGTGAGACCCCAGCCCACCAGCCGTCACCCCCTCCCCCACCTCCTGCAAGTCGGCGTGGCAATGCTCCACCCACTCCTTCTCAGAAATGTGCCATGCCTTCTTATAATCGTGACAAGCCCCTCCCTCCAACTCCAGCTCCACCTCCTCCAGTGAAACCGCCACCTTCTCCAGCAAGCAGTCGGTCTTCTTCCTCATCTTCATCTTCTCTAGCACCACCCCCTCCCCCACCTCCGTATCGCCTGTCTGTATCTAACGGATCGTCCAGTCCCGTGAACGAACTTGCCCCTGAACTTCCGCAGAGACACAACTCGTTAAGCAAGAAGCCCCCAGTAGGAGGAAACACCTCTACTCGAGCTCATGCCCCGCCCCCTCCACCACCAAGCCCCTGCCCCTCCCCAGCTGCCACCCGTCCTCCTCCTCCAGTACGCGACCCCCCCGGCCGTGGAGCAGGTGAGCCTGTTTATTTGCTTGTTTCTTTGTTTACTATTTGCAATTAATGTTGAATAAACATGTTGCAGCTCCTCCAGTACCTGCACAGATGCCGCGGAACAGTCGTGAAGCTCCGCCCCCTCCTCCATATCGGACACATTCTGACGCCCCCACTAGGGGTAAACCCCCACCTCCCCCTCACGCTCTCCTGCTGGAGCTCCGCCTCCTCCACCTCCTACTCGCAATGGCCACACCCACAATTCCCGCTCTTTTGCAGGTAAGTGTCCCTCACGTATCTGTGCATGACAGCAGGCATGTTGATAAACTTGGAAGGTTACATTTTCGCAGCCGATCCTGAGTCACAGGGCATCACCAGAATTTAATTACACAGTATAATAATTAGCCCAATGTGAAAATGAATATAGTTCAACAACTTCTTTAATTGCTGTGTGTTTTGGTGGTTTCTCCTTTCAGCCTACCATCAGCTTCAGAACTATTGGTTAGAATAGCAGCAATAAATATAACAGTTATACTGTCAACAAAAATGAGTTCCATGTTAAAATGGGTCTGATGAGTCTTTGTAAAATGCAGTGTGCTATTACATTTACATTTACATTTCTGGCATTTGGCAGAAGCTCTTATCCAGAGCGACGTACAAAAGTGCTTTAGTTCTCAGTCAATGAATACATTAACACTGGTTCAATAGGACACAAACTTGGAATACCAGTAGCCTAAAGTGACTTGGAAATTTTTTTTTTTTTTTTTTTTTTTTTTTTTTTCTTTTTTTTTTAAACTTTGAACATGAGCTGTCCCTCTGATGTACTCGTTCCTAATCCTGTCCAATCTTGTCACTCCCAAAGAGAACCTCAATTTCACTCTACCTCTAGCTCTGACTCCTGTCTCTTCCTCAGTGACACTGTCTCTAAACCATACAGCATGGCCGGTCTCACCACTGTCCTGTACACCTTCCCCTTGATTCTCGCTGATATTTTCTGCATCACACAGAACTCCCGACACCTTTCTCCACCCATTCCAACCTGCCTGCACTCGCTTCTTTACCTCTTTCCCACACTCTCCATTACTCTGGACTGTTGACCCCAAGTACTTAAACTCCTGTACCTTCTTCACCTCTTCACCCTGTAACCTTACTGTTCCACTTCCCTCCCTTTCTTCACACACATGTACTCAGTCTTACTACCACTGACCTTCATTCCTCTTCTCTCCAGCGCAAACCTTCACCTCTCCAGGTTTTCCTCCACCTGCTCCCTGCTCTCACTACAGATCACAATGTCACCTGCAAACATCATTGTCCAAGGAGACTCCTGTCTGACCTCCTCTGACAACTGGTCCATCACTATAGCAAACAGGAAGGGGCTCAGAGCCGATCCCTGATGCAGTCCCACCTCCACATTGAACTTCTCTGTCTGACCTACAGCACACCTCACCACTGTCCTGCTCCTCTCATACATGTCCTGCACCACTCTGACATACTTCTCTGCTACTCCTGACTTCCTCATACAGTACCACAGCTGCCACTTGTGGTACAGATTCTCAGCGGTTGTTGTATGAGGTGTTGATGGTGGATAGAGAGAACCAGATGAACTGATGCTGTGTAGTTTCTGTATCACATGCTGTATCACAACTTGTCAGGACACTGTCTATTATCCCTCTGAAGAATGTGGTGAGGATGAGTGGGGGGGGGGCTCGCTTCGGTCTCTGTTGGAATAGGAGGTGCTGCTGGAACTTCTTGGCTAGTTAGGTGGGGTTGAGAATCCGGGAGATGTCCGCCATCATGTACACACCAAGACCCTTGACTTCATCAACAGTTGTTCCTTTGATATGCAGTGGCGATCGTCTTCCCAGGTTCTTCCCTAGTCAACAATAATCTCTTGACTCATTGACATTAAGCAGTATTTCAATTCAATTTAATTTACTACTGAATCTAAGATGGATACAACTACTGTTCTTAGAGGATCTTCTGACTTATCAAAATGAATGTTGAAGTCTCCTACAGTTAATGCTTTGTCTAAAGAAACAACAAGGTTTGAAATGAAATCTGCAAATTCACTGAGGAACTCAGAGCATGGCCCTGGGGCTCTGTAAATTACAATGAGTGGAAGCGACTCTGTGAACTTATTGTTGGTGGCTACATAAGTTAACTTCAAATGTGTTAAATTGATGTCCGGGTTTTTGTGTTGCGCCTAGCTTATCATCATGAATAACTGTGACACCTCCTCCCCTGCCTGTTAGACGTGGTTGATGTATATAACTATAACCAGGCAGACAAGCTTCATTTAATGCTACATACTCGTTTGGTTTAATCCACGTTTCTGTTAAACACAGAACACTAAACTCCCGATCAGTAATCAGTTCATTAATAATAAGTGCTTTAGATGAAAGAGATCTTATATTTAACAGTCCTAGCTTCAGATCAAAGTTGCTGGCTGTGCATTCACTATGATCTAGTTTTATGTTAATCAGGTTACTAAAACAAATTCTCTGATTGTTAAAACATTTCTGTCTAGCTCGGGGAACAGACACAGTCTCAATGTTATGAACCCTGGGTGACGACTCATTGCAGCTAGCAGACGGTGGGATTAGCCTGCTTGTCTGCTCCCAGGCCCTGGCTCTGGATTGTCACCGATTAACTAGATCTGCTCTAAGACTATGTGCTATGCTGCAGGAAATGAGAGCAGCACCTTCCCGAGTGGGATGGACATCGTCCTGTCCTAACAGGCCAGCCTTGCCCTCAAACGAGCTCCAATTATCTATGAAGCCCACATTCTACACTTACTAACACTAATGATGGAGGAAGAATTACTGAACATCCTGCAGCTCACACACTGTACAAGCTGAATGTTTGCTATGCTCGATGATTACATACCTTTGAGTGAATATAGATATTAAAAAGATCCGAAGTGGGTTTCCTCCTCTTGCTGTTTGAACACAGAAAACAAAAAGCGTTTCCAGAAAAAAATTCACTGCGATAGGAAAGTAAAAAAAAAGAATTTGACAGATGAAAACCACATCGCAAAATATTGAGGTAAAAGAGAAGATTAAACAGTATCATTTAAAATGCACACACAGGCAAGAAACACAGAAACACAGAAAGTGATATGCATCGTATCTGTTACTTTAACCCATCTCCTGACCATATTTATGGTGGTTTGTATCATTCACAGAATAAGGAAATGTCCCATTCCCATATTGTAAAGTGTTCATTGGCTGCAGAGTCGTCACAATAACCCCCTTCCTGCTCCTTCCTAACTCAGTAACCACCTGCATTCATGTCCCTTGTTAATCCATTTATTCCTCTGAAGGTGTATCCCAGAAACCAGCCATGATGTGTCATTGTCATACCTGAGACAACTGCCCAGGGACCGTTATGACGTGGAATCGGCTCCTCTCCATAGTTTAGTCTCACAGAGTCCTTTGTCTTAATCACTTCATGTCTCTTGGGTCTGAGTGAGGTACATGATGACATTAGCCTGAGTGCTATCAGGAGTCAGACAGCGATGCCCTGGTCAAAAATCCCAGCAGAGTAATTGTGAGAAGCTTGTATACAGGTGCATCTCAATAAATTAGAATGTTGTGGAAAAGTTCATTTATTTCAGTAATTCAACTCAAATTGTGAAACTCGTGTATTAAATAAATTCAATGCACACAGACTGAAGTAGTTTAAGTCTTCGGTTCTTTTAATTGTGATGATTTTGGCTCACATTTAACAAAAACCCACCAATTCACTCTCTCAACTAATTAGAATACTTTATAAGACCAATAAAAAAACATTTTTAGTGAATTGTTGTCCTTCTGGAAAGTATGTTCATTTACTGTACATGTACTCAATACTTGGTAGGGGCTCCTTTTGCTTTACTGCCTCAATTGGGCGTGGCATGGAGGTGATCAGTTTGTGGCACTGCTGAGGTGGTATGGAAGCCCAGGTTTCTTTGACAGTGGCCTTCAGCTCATCTGCATTTTTTGGTCTCTTGTTTCTCATTTTCCTCTTGACAATACTCCATAGATTCTCTACGGGGTTCAGGTCTGGTGAGTTTGCTGGCCAGTCAAGCACACCAACACCATGGTCATTTAACCAACTTTTGGTGCTTTGGGCAGTGTGGGCAGTGCCAAATCCTGCTGGAAAATGAAATCAGCATCTTCAAAAAGCTGGTCAGCAGAAGGAAGCATGAAGTGCTCCAAAATTTCTTGGTAAACGGGTGCAGTGACTTTGGTTTTCAAAAAACACAATGGACCAACACCAGCAGATGACATTGCACCCCAAATCATCACAGACTGTGGAAACTTAACACTGGACTTCAAGCAACTTGGGCTATGAGCTTCTCCACCCTTCCTCCAGACTCTAGGACCTTGGTTTCCAAATGAAATACAAAACTTGCTCTCATCTGAAAAGAGGACTTTGGACCACTGGGCAACAGTCCAGTTCTTCTTCTCCTTAGCCCAGGTAAGACGCCTC
>JAUCMX010000162.1:0-7500 GCA_033459395.1 Hemibagrus guttatus | reverse complement strand
CACTGAGCTACCCATTAATGAGTTTATTACATTAATCACAGGTTTAGGGTCTAGCACTGCAGCTTTAGAGAAAAATGTGTTGGTGCTGAAATTTGGATAAAATAATTAATGAAACTTTACTTTTTACAGTTTCAGCCTGGTGTTTATCTCTGTACCTCAGCACCAGAGTTTTAAATAAATACTTTATATTATAATGTATCTTCCTGTCAGTCTGCACTGTGATAGTGATTGTTAGTGTAATGAGAGTACATTAACTTCTGCACCACTAAATTAAACAAATAAATTGGAACTAAATTAGTCATTTATTTATTGTAGATTTTTTTTACATGCTCAGTCACTCAGCCACTGAATCACAGCTACATTATAATATCTCACAAAGGATTGAACTTTTATTTCATTTCTTTTCAGTTGGGGTGCTTTATGGACATTAGAAACTTTATTTTTTTTTATGTGTATCGACCACGTCTTTTGATGATTTGTAGTGGTTTTGTATTTTTTATTTTTGTTGTCATTTATGTCATTTCTGTTCATCTTCCATGTGTTACGCCTTAAAAAGAAGCGATGAAGATTTTTATTTTATTAACATGTTTTCACACCTGCTGAGAAAACCCACAGAACCGACTCACTGCATTAGAACCCTGTATTAAAGGCATGTCGTGTGTTTGGGACTGACTCGGAGCAGCGCTGGGATTTTCTGCACGGTGTAGCTGGTGTGTGCTTTTCACTGTAAATCTAATGTATGACATCACTTCCTGTTTAAAGGAATTGTAAACACATAAAAAAGTCATACTCGTACTAATTGTGAAAACATTATTGATTTCTAAAAGTCACTGAAACTTTGCGTTAATGTTTTTCATGAGTCATTACACATCATCATTCACATTTTATGCATTAACACATTTACCCACCTGTTACACTTTCTCTATAAGGTCCCGCCCTTAGTTCTCTAGAGCCAGCCATCTCTTTTTTTTCTCACTACACCACTTGGCTCCACCTCCTCAGCTCTCTCACCCTCACCTGACCCCACCTGAGTTCTGTAAAGATGTTGGTTCTCCAGGTTCCTAACTCTGCCTTCTCAGTTCTCTTTAGAAGTTCTCCTAGCCCCACCTCCTCAGTTCTCCTGAGCCAGCCTTTATCAGTTTTCTTTATCTTCAGCTCTGTACATTTTAACAGTGAAAAAATCAGCTTTTTATCTGAAGAGGTTTGCAGTTCACACATCTCCTGTCCGCTCGTGCTGCGTTATCAGAGTAAATATTAACGTTTATTATAATTATGAAAGATTCTTTATGACACAGAGTCTGAACTCGTGTGAAGGAGTATCTCTAAGCATGTCTATGTTCTTTACTTATAATGTAACTAAGCGCTTGCTGATGAGAATAATGCGTATTGAATATTACTATAAATTGTGCTACTGATTAGAGGAACAGAGCTACCAGATCCTCCTGAAAAATGTGTTGTGTTTTTATGCATCTGGAGTTTTACATTAAATACAGCTCAGAAATCATCTTGCACACATCAGGAATATTTCCATCCAAGTGCTTTGTACATTTTAAATGAATTTTCGGGAAAAACATGTTTGTTTCCTACTGCTGTTAGCTTAGTGACATGATGACATCATCATATTCATTTCCAGTCATGAACTCATCAGTACACAATGTATTTTCTCTTTCTGTGTAGAGAAAATTGTAGTGATAGGCATTAATGTACTTTAAAGTTGTAAAATTGTTATAGAAAATGTGAATAAACAGACTCATCTGTATGTGCTAGTAAAGAAATATTCTGAATAAGATTTCCTGTATTTAGTCTTCGGTCTCTGCCTTCTTCAGCAGGAAGGAAGTCGTGTGAACTAATACACCACATGACATGGGAAAAGGTACAGAGAAGGTGAACATAAGTCTGCTTACTGAAACAGATGACTTACAAAATAACATACATTAAACAAACCGAAGTATTACAGTAAAAAGGTTTGTCTTGGAAATTTACTTGAGTAAAAGTGTCCAAATGAAATAATACTTCATCTGCAGTAAAAGTTTTCAAGTGTTTTCCACCTCTGTGTGCACCTTACATACGGAATAATAATTAATCTTTACTAGTTGACTATCACTAGTTGTCATCGTTACAATACTTAATAGACTGTTTTGTAATGGCGTGTTAAGGCTGTTATATTTGTGCAGTAATAGTAATCAGTTAACAGCTACACTGCATTTCCAGCTTCAGTGCTAGACTTTTTATACACAATAAATGCTAAAAATAAACCATATATATTACATACTCTAAGATTCTCACTGGTCTTAAGGTCTGGACTGTGTGGTGTCCAGTCCATGTGTGCAGATTATGTCTCCTGAAGACACAGAGCCTAATGAATCCTGCCATGGTCAGATCTTGTAATATAGACACGAGGGAAGAAAAACTGATGGAAAAACCTGGCCATTCAGTACATTCAGCTCATCAGCTGACAAGAGTATCTCGACTGATTTGTGGTTTACTTAAAGCTACACAGTAGTTTAGTCCCAATCCCTTCAGTTCTTTTCACACTGTGTGTGTGGAAATGTTCTTACTTTCACCATTAAACGTAGCCATATGTTCTATTGGTGTTTTACGATTTGATTTCACCGAACATTGAAATGATCTCTGATCATTCAGGATTTTTTCTTGTAAGATGATGATGCTCCTCAATCCTTACAGGGTTTAATGCTGTGTTGGATCCAGTTAACCCAGTTACCCTAGTATCTTAACCCAGTTTTAGTAGTTTCAGCTCCTTTATCATTTTTTTTTTTTGCTTGATGCTGGCCAATAATCTGACTTTTCTGAAACAGTAATGTCTTTTCAACAACCAGAGGATATGTCTTCCCATGTGGTTGTGTAAAAAGTGAGAAGGTACTCACTGTAGTAGTTACAGTTAAATAACTTGCTGCCGGCCGAAACATTAATCAATGCAGTAATTATCCAATAGAAGGCTCCTACCTTTTGGCTTAGTTAAAGTACCCAAGTGCTGACTTTTGGCCAAGCAGTGTGTATTATTCTCTGCATATGACAACAGCCTCTCATACACTTCACAGGTCTGGACAATGGGCTAGCTCGGCTAGACAGAAATCTTTTCTCAGGAAATAACATTCACGCTTAACTAAGTCATCCTGAACCATGTGGCAAAATGTGTCTGAGGAGACCAATTCCAAGAGTAATAATAAATCCATACTTCCAAAATGTATGTTTTGTGTAAAAACCAATCACCAAAAGAATCACCGATTCGGTGGCAGCGACACTGTGCTATAGGGCTGATTTTCTTCAGCCAGAACTGGGGCTTTTATCAAAGTGAAGGGAAACATGAATGCCAGATCATTTTACAGTTACATTTTTAGCATAGGGCCCTTATCCGAAGAGACTTACATTTATCTCATGTACACATCTGAGCACTTGAGGGTTGGTCAAGCACCCAGGTTTGCTAAGATCAGTGTTTCTGTTCAGCTAGACAGAAGTACAGGCCCAAATCCAGTCATAGATCTAAAGCTGGAGTCGCACAGGATTGATCTAGAATTGTTTTGCAAGAAATAGTGAGAAAATATCGTAAAGACAAGATGTGCCACGCTTTATAATGCCTTACCCCAAAAGACTGTTGTGTAATAAAAATCAAAAGCTGCTTCAACACAGTATTAGTCTAGGGGTATGCTGATGGTGGAGAAAATTCAAACGTGATTTATCTTGGTTAAGTAAGTTGCGAGGTTTGGCACTTCATGGATCGGACTAACATCTGGCGGATGTTTGTCCAGTACATCCCACAGATGCTTGATCAGAAACGGAGTTTGGAGGCCGGGCCAAGACATCAAACTCTTTCTCATGTTCTTCAAACCAGTCCTGAAGTATTCTTGCAGTGAGGCAGGAAGCATTATCCTGCTGAAAGAGGCCAGGACCCAAGGTTTCCCAGCAGAACCATGCTCAGAGCATCACACTGCCTCTGCTGGCTCGCCTCCTTCTCATAGTGCATCCTGTTGAGCAGATGTGGTAAACAGGTCTGTAGAGCTTTTTTCCCCTGAAATATTTAGAATACTTAAACACACAGAGATTATCCTGAAATACAAAAAGATTATGAAGATCACTGGAGGAAATGCAAAAAAGAAGCAATAAGACTATAAGTTAATAAATGTTTCATACGACTTAATTTAACAACTAAATAATAATCACTGTATGGTCTGTTTAATTTAAATGAACACAGTTGATGACAATCATTCTCCTCTCTGCAGCCTTGACTTCATGTATCTTCCCATTCTGTGATGTATTGATATTGTTTATCTTTGACTCACTTTTGTGTGGGAGAGAGAATGTCTGTGTGCTTGTATGCTGTCCATTAACAACACATACAAATGTTACCTTGACTTTTGGACCTGCTTACATGGTAATTCTATGTATTTTTGGATATGAACCTTAGTATACTTTGAAGTATATTGGAACATTATGTAGATACCGTAGCTACCATGATATAAATCAATTACAGTACAATGATATTACCATCTGATACCATCATTGTACCATGGTTCCACCACCATACTTTACTGTTAGGGAAGGAAGTTAAATCATGAATTTTTCACTTCTGCCATTTTGTATATTCTATTTACGAGAATGTCTAAAACTTGAAAGTGTAAGTGTCTGTGGCACTAAGTTTTTGTTTTACTGAGGTAAAAAGGTACATTGGTGTGTGTGTGTGTGTGTGTGTGTGTGTGTGGTGTGTGTGTGTGTGTGTGTGTCAGGGCTGTTCACACAGTTCCTCTCCTTTTCTTTCCTCTAACAAAAGTATATTAGCAAATATTGAAGCAAATATGACAGTAATCTTTTTAAAAGAATCTAAGCATATTACTAAAGATGGCTAGAAAAGAAAAATCACAAATGGATTTTTAAAAAATATCTCAGTTACTTGTCTAAGACAGCAATAACAATGGGGAACAAATGGAGTCTCTGGCTTCACAGATGTTTCTCTGAGTTCTGGGAAGACAGCACATGCTCATGTACACAATACAGAATACAAAAGACACAATGAAACACACACACACACAAATCACACAAATTTTTATTGGTCACATACACAACCATACACAGTACAATGTGCAGTGAAATGCTTACACGACTGTTTGTGACCTTGAAAAGGAAATAAGAAAGCAAAATGCCAGTGGGAAGAATAAACGTAAAATATAAAACCTACAATTTAGTTACAATATGTACAAATATATAAAAATATATAAAAATGTAAAAAAGTAGAACTGTATAATAAATAAACTAAACTGTACAAACTGTATAAGTATGGAATGGAATGTGCAGACAGCAGTAGTACAGGGTGGTCATCTAGCAGAGGTTTTCCTCCTGCTTTACTCTATTCATCTGTGGAGTTGTGTCCATAATATACAATTTATGTAGAGGCTACACTGGAAGGTTGATTTCACTTGAAATGTCTTCTTGACAGTTATCACAATCTTGCTGCTGGTATGTTAATATGGAAGTTTGTGTTGTTAATATGGGGGTTTGTGTTGTTAATATGGGGGTTTGTGTTGTTAATATGGGGGTTTGTGTTGCTAATATGGAAGTTTGTGTTGTTAATATGGAGGTTTGTGTTGTTAATATGGAGGTTTGTGTTGTTAATATGGGGGTTTGTGTTGTTAATATGGAAGTTTGTGTTGTTAATATGGAAGTTTGTGTTGCTAATATGGGGGTTTGTGTTGTTAATATCGGGGTTTGTGTTGCATATATGGGGGTTTGTGTTGTTAATATGGGGGTTTGTGTTGTTAATATGGAGGTTTGTGTTGTTAATATGGAGGTTTGTGTTGCTAATATGGAAGTTTGTGTTGTTAATATGGGGGTTTGTGTTGTTAATATGGGGGTTTGTGTTGTTAATAAGGGGGTTTGTGTTGTTAATATGGGTGTTTGTGTTGTGAGCTTGGATGTATTTTTTTTTCTATTGTGCTTTAGGAAAATCATATCATTCTGTAGTGTTTGTCTAGAGGTGTATGAGAGATGTTTATCACAGCTAATGTGTGATTTAATCAGATTTATTTAAACTGAGCTTTTGGTTTTTACACATGAAATAATCAGGAAAAAGTCATTTTAATCTGCTTTTATTTTCAGAAGGATATGTAAATATTAATAGTTCTTGGTTAGTATCTGTTACAGGTACAGTCAAAATCAAATGAAATAAAACTGTGTACAGTTCATTCTAGATTAGTAATAAATGTATTAAATCTTTCTAAACCAGCTAGTATCTACAATTTGTGCAACAGTAATCCCAACTGCCATCAGTAGTTTTGCACCACAGATATTCATAGTCATGGTAACCACATGGGTGATCAGATTTGCAGGTTTTGCCATTCACTGCAGAGAAACAGTCATCAGAAATACAACAAGGTTTGTCGTTGTTGTCATAATCAGTGTAGCAATACGGCTTCCTTTTACCATATTTGGCACAGGCGTGGTTGTTGCGGCAGTACTTCCCATCTTTAGCCTTAGTTTTCCACAGAGGAGGGCTGCAGTAGTCCCAGGACCCAGAGGCTTTCTCACACCAGTAGTAGTCATAACCATATGTAGCACAGGGATGCTTATCTTTGCACCTTTCTCCATCAAATGTGATGAGTGAGTACTGGGGTGAGCACTGTATCAGACTCTGCCCTGAGTAACACCAGTAGCCTTTTCGTTCTTGCCGGTACAGGCACGGAGAAGAGCAGCACGGCTTGTTTTTTTTATTTTCAGTGATACAATTACAACCGAGACTAGAGTCTGAGACGCTCTGGCAGGGTGAGCCATCAGCTGCAGTCTGCCATCCAGCAACAGATTTCTCTGGGACAATCTCGCATTCAACAGATTCAGACTGCACAGATACATCTCTTTTTCTGAGATCACTTTCATCAGCAGGAAAAATACTCTTTGTAGCAGTAGTTAGAAGACAGGCACTCTCCATCTTCTTTAGTTTTTCTACCATAGTGGAATAAATGTCCAAACTGTCAATGCTAAGCGTTGCACTCATCTGTGTCACCTTCATGCGTTTTGAGGGAGAGCTGTCATACACGCTCTTGAGTGTATTTAAAGTGTTCTTCACCTCTGGGGTCACCTTGAGTCTTTGTTTTTCTGACAGTTTATTTAGAAACTTTCTCTTAGTTTTTCTAGATTTAATATTGCCAGTGAAACAATCATCAACAAAAATTTTAATTGGCACAGAGCTTGAATAGCGTTCACGCAGCTCAGTATTTAAGTCTACAATACTCATCGGGATTATACTGGTGTCTGGCTGGTTTTTTCCTATATACCCAAAGGAGAAAGATTTCTCATCATAATTCTCATCATAATTCTCATCATAATCATATTCGTAACAGACAGCTGTCCAGATGTGAGAGGGCACCGTGACCCTCTGAGACTCCTGTGGTATTCTTGAGTTTTGATCAGGTACAGTACCTGTGACAAGGTACACATTTGCCTTAAAGTTATCCTCTTCAAGCTGTTCCAGTAAAATTTTCCGCAAATTACTCT
>JAUCMX010000161.1:5000-21144 GCA_033459395.1 Hemibagrus guttatus | reverse complement strand
AATAACGACAACTTCTGAGCTGGCCTTTCTACTATTGAGATTTTATGCATACATTCTCCTTTTTTGTTTAGTCCTTTGTCACCAAGTGCTATTTTAGCCTTTCTTATCAGTTCAGAACAGTCTCTATAATCCTTCCTAGTCTCCATTCACTCCTTGGCAATGTTTCATCGATATCCATGACCACATCACCAATTTGAAAGTTCCTTTTTGTAGCATGCCAGCGTTGTCTTGTAGTGATATTGTGCAAATACTTTTTTTTCCATCTGCTCCAAAACTGTTCAGAAAGGGTTACTGCACACATCTCTTTTTCGTGTACACATTCTCTCTTATGAACTTTCCTGGTGGAGCTAATGCTGTGGTAGCTTTCATGGTAATCAGATGATTAGGTGTGAGTGGTTCAAAAGCTCCTGGGGTCGTTCAGACTGTAAGAGGGCAACTATTGACTACTGCCATGGCTTCGTAAAACAAAACAAAGTGCGCAATGAAACATCATTAAGCCTGCCTGATGAAAGGGCGGTGGTAGCCCCTAAGAATGCTCCGTACCATTTTGATTTGGTGCTCCCATGCACCCCCTGCATGGCTGGAATGAGGGGCATTCAAAACAAAGTCACACTGTGTATCTGCAAGAAAAGTAGTGAACCTTTCTGGCTCAAGTTCCTGCAATGCTGAGTTCAGTTCGTTCTTTGCACCTACGAAATTGGTACCTTGGTCACATCTTATTTGCTGTACTGTGCCTTGAATTGCAATAAAGACTGTTAATAAAAGCATCTGTGGACACATCTTCTAACATTTCTGTATGAATAGCTCTTGAACACAGGCACATTAGAAGCAGACCATGTCTTTTGTGATGTTTCCTTCCTTATTTGGTCATGAAATGACCAAAGCAGTCCATACTGCAATACATAAAAAGAGGAGAAGGCTCTACACATTTTGAGGGGGGATCACTCATCCTCTGGCCTTCAGCAGATCTTCTTAGCCTTCTACAAGTTACACAGTTGTGAATGTAAGATGTGACAGCTCTGTTTATACCAGGTATCCAATAGCCACACAATCTGATTTCATTAATGGTGAAACCTTTACCTTGATGCTTTACTCTTTCATGACAATGTGCAATTATCAATGTAGTTACATGATGTTCTTTAGGAAGGACCAGTGGATGCTTAAATGAGTGAGTGTATGATAAGCGGTCTAATCTACCTCCCACCTTGATTATAACATCCTTGTCTATGAAGGCATCCAGGTGATGAAGTTTACTGTGACCTGGAAGTTGTTTTCCTTGACTCAACACATCAATCTCTTTCTGATACATTTGTTCTTGTACTCCTTTAAGTATCAAGCATTTAGCATCCTTTTGTTCACTTACAGATGCTGGTTTTATCTTTCCTACTGAATTGGTTTTATCTTTCCTTGTCCTTCTCAGAAGGCTTGGACAAATGGTCTACAAGATCTTTACTTTCCGTGGTCTTTGTTTGTAATGTCTGAATTTTCTTTCCTTCTAGATCTCCTACTGGGAGATCCAGCACAACATCTGTTATTTCCTTTTCCCACAAGAATGAGGGATCAGACAACCAGCTAGATGAGAGCAGCTCATTTATTGTACTCCTTCTAGAAGCATTGTCTGCTAGGTTTTCATCTGTTGGGACATATAGCCATTGTTTAGGTACTGTGCTTTGACATATTTTTTGGACTCTACAAATGTGTGAAAACAATGGGCATCCTTATTTATGTAACCCAAAACCACCTTTGAGTCGGTCCAAAAGAATTCATCAACATTGGTGAGATTAAGCTCTTCTCTGAGCATATTGCTCATTCTGACTGATACCACGGCTGCAGTCAACTCTAATCTCGGTATTGTAATAATCTTTGAAGGAGAAACCCGAGCCTTGCCAATGAGAAAAGTGCACTGAATTTCATCATTCTCATTTAAGAACACATCATTCTCATGTAAGAACACTGACCATAACCACAGGTACACGCATATACACACAGGTACACGCATCAGAAAAATGATGTATTTCTGTTTTCACAACCTTCCCGAATTCAGCAGGTGCATAACATAGTGGTATGTTCACCTTTTCCAAATTGACAAAGTCATTCCACCATCTCTCTCAGGGCATTGGTGGCTCAGTGGTAGGTTTCTCGCCTATCATGCGGAAAGCCCAGGTTCGAACCCCAGCCACTGGATGCAGTGCTGGTCCCAAGCCCGGAAAAAAAAAAAAAAAAAAGGGAGGGTTGCGTCAGGAAGGGCATCTGGCGTGAAACATTTGCCAAGTTGTTGTGCGGACCAGTTGGTCTGCTGTGGCGACCCTGAACAGGGAGCAGCCGAAAGCAACTTCTTCATTCCACCATCTCTCCCACCGTGGGCTGAGTGCAGGGGAGAGTGGATCATACCAGCCTGTACCTTGGCGACACATTTCTTGCAGGATTTTCTTGCCATTGAGAACATATGGAGCTACAAAGCCCAAAGGATCAAATATGGAGGCAACAGCTGATAATATGCTACGATGTGTTGTAGGTTGACCCTTTGATGGGACATGGAATTCGAAGCTATCACTCTGTGTGTTCCAGTGAATTCCTAAAGCTCTCTCGGGTGGCATATCATTGAAGGTAAGATCCTTTGTTTCAAAGTTTACAGCACGTTCTGATGCAGGTATGCTTTGCAAAACAGTGTTGTAATTTGATATGAACTTAAATCGAAGACCACCCTTTACACACACCTCCCGTGCTTCCTTTGCCAACTGGATGGCCTTTTCTACTGTCTCTGCACTTGTAACACCATCATCAACATAAAAATCTCTCATGATGAACTGAGCGCCTAATGTGTGCGATTGACTGTACTCATTGACTAAATATCTTAGTCCATAGTTCGCGCAAACAGGCAAAGACACTGCACCGAATAGATGCACTTTCATTCGGTAATCTTGAAGCACTGAATTTGTGTCTCCATCTTTCCACCATAAAAAGCGCAGATAATCACGATCCCTTTCTTGGACATAGAACTGGTGGAACATTTTCTCTATGTTACATATCACTGCAATAGGATGCCTTCTGAACCATCAAGGACTCCTGTAAGATTATTTATCATGTCTGGTCCTGATAGTAAATATTCATTGAGACATGTACCTTTAAATTTTGCAGAACAATCAAATACAACTCCTAGTTTATCTGACTTTTTTGGGTGGTAGATGCCATGGCGAGGTATGTACCACCTTTCACCATTGGTTCCATCATCATTCACTGCTTCTACATCACCTCTGTCAATGATGTCATTCATGTAAGTGATGTAGTCTTGTATTTCTCATTTTTACAGAACGTCTTGTTGAAGTGATTGAGTCTGACTACTGCAAGTTCTCTGTTGTGAGGCAAGTATGGTCGCTGCTTCGCTGCTTAAATGGAATAGGCATTTCATAATGTCCTTGAGCATTTTTCTTTATTCCTTCTTTGAGTTTGTCTAGAAACATAATATTCTCTTGAGAGACTGTCTTGACATCTGTTGTGACATCCTTAAAGTCTGACTTGAGTATATGAACTGCATCTACAGGTGTTAAAGCTGGTATGTCCTTTGTAGCCATTCGGTGACAAAGACTGAATCCTATTGATTCATGGCTACTTGGTGCGGAGCAGCCTACAATACTCCATCCTAAGTCTGTTAGAATAGCATATGGTTCTTCATCCTTACCTAGTATGACTTGCCTGGGAGCTATCACCCTGGGGCAGTTGTAAACCTACTTCACAATTGAGAATAGGTGCCATTTTGTCTGCAATTACTCTCAAGTGACTGCAGTTCAGTGCTGTTTCCTGCGTTGGTATGTGATCATAATTAACAGGAATACACTCTTTTGTGTATACAGGAGGAAGACTGATATGTACTGAGGAACTGTACCCTCTCACCTGAAGATCCGATACTCGTTTACTTTTAATAATCACATTGTCTCCCACCATGGTGGTTAGTTTGAGTTTCACTGGGTAACGGTCCACTTGCATTGCATTACTGATTTCTTCATCAATGAAAGTAGTGTCACTCTGTGTATCAAACAAAGCATACACAATCATAGATGTAATGACTGACTGACCATCGCTTGTAATATTAGCATTAGTAGTTTCACTTTCAAGTGCATGCACATTGCTTACCATGGGCGAAGGTTGTTCTTTTTCTGTCCTTGTCATAGTTGTAATCATGAAGACATGTGGGATGTTGCATTTTGCATACATCACATGTGTGTCGATGATGACACTCCTTTGCACAATGACCTGTTTTTAAAAACCCGTAACAGAGTTTTTTATCCTTGACGTAGGCCCTTCTGTCTATTAAAGACTTCTCCATGAATTTTGGGCACTTATAAAGATGATGACTGTAATCTAGCCATGGGGGTCACAGTCCAGTGACTTCTGTGCCGGTCCCAAGCCCGGATAAATAGAGAGGGTTGCGTCAGGAAGGGCATCCGGCGTAAAACATTGCCAAATTTAACCATGCGAATCGTCAGTACGAATTTCATACCGGATCGGTCGAGGCCCGGGTTAACAACGACCGCCATCGGCGCCGTTGACCTACAGGGCGCCGGTGGAAATTGGGCTACTGTTGGTCGAAGAAGTAGAGGAGGGAGGAGAGTGCGCAGACAGAGAGAGAAGAGGAAAGGTAAGAGTGTAGGACTGAGAATAGGAACTCTGAATGTTGGTACTATGACAGGGAAAGGTAGAGAGCTGGCTGATGTGATGGAGAGAAGGAAGGTGGATATACTGTGTGTACAGGAGACCAGGTGGAAGGGTAGCAAGGCTCATAGTATAGGAGCAGGATTCAAGCTGTTTTATTATGGTGTGGATAGTAAGAGAAATGGGGTAGGTGTGGTCCTGAAGGAGGAGTTTGTGAGGAATGTCCTGGAGGTGAAGAGAGTGTCAGACAGGGTGATGAGTCTGAAGTTAGAGATTGAAGGGGTGATGTTGAATGTTGTTAGTGGTTATGCCCCACAGGTAGGTTGTGAGTTAGAGGAGAAAGAGAGATTCTGGAGTGAATTAGATGAGGTGATGGAGAGTATTCCCACGGGTGAGAGAGTGGTGATAGGAGCGGATTTTAATGGACATGTTGGTGAGGGGAACACAGGTGATGAGGAGGTGATGGGCAAGTTTGGAGTTAAGGAAAGGAACCTTGAAGGACAGATGGTAGTGGACTTTGCTAAGAGGATGGACATGGGTGTGGTTAACACTTATTTTCAGAAGAGGGAGGAGCATAGAGTGACTTACAAGAGTGGAGGTAGGAGCACACAGGTAGACTACATTCTATGTAGAAGAGGCAATCTGAAAGAGATTAGTGACTGTAAAGTGGTAGTGGGAGAGAGTGTAGCCAGACAGCATAGGATGGTGGTGTGTAGGATGACTTTGATGGTCTGTAAGAAGAAGAGGTCAGAGATAAAGAAGAAAACCAAGTGGTGGAAGCTGAAAAAGGAGGAATGTTGTGAGGAATTTAGACAGAAGTTGAGGCAGGCTCTGGGTGGTCAGGTAGTGCTGCCAGATGACTGGGAAACTACAGCAGAAGTGATCAGGGAGACAGGGAGAAAGGTGCTGGGTGTGTCATCTGGAAGGAGGAAAGAAGATAAGGAGACTTGGTGGTGGAATGAGGAAGTTCAGGATAGTATCCAGAGAAAGAGGTTAGCCAAGAAGAAGTGGGACATGGACAGGACTGAAGAGAATAGACAGGAATACAAGGAGTTACAGCGCAGAGTGAAGAGGGAGGTGTCTAAGGCCAAGCAGAAGGCATATGACGAGTTGTACACTAGGTTAGACACTAGAGAAGGAGAGAAGGACTTGTACAGGTTAGCTAGGCAGAGGGATCGAGATGGGAAGGATGTGCAGCAAGTTAGAGTTATTAAGGATAGAGATGGAAGGGTGCTCACAAGTGAGGAGAGTGTACAGAGGAGATGGAAGGAGTACTTTGAGGAGCTGATGAATGAGGAAAATGAGAGGGAAAAAAGAGTAGAAGGGGTGAACTCTGTGGAACAGAAAGTAGATAAGATTAGAAAGGATGAAGTCAGGAAGGCTTTGAAGAGGATGAAAAGTGGGAAGGCAGTTGGTCCTGATGACATTCCGGTGGAGGTCTGGAAGTGTCTGGGAGAGGCAGCAGTGGAATTTTTAGCTAATTTGTTCAACAGGGTTTTAGAGAGTGAGAGGATGCCTGAGGAATGGAGAAGAAGTGTGTTAGTGCCGATCTTTAAGAATAAGGGTGACGTGCAGAGTTGCAGTAACTATAGGGGGATAAAGTTGATGAGCCATACAATGAAGGTATGGGAAAGAGTAGTGGAAGCTAGGTTAAGGAAGGTAGTGGAAATTTGTGAGCAGCAGTATGGCTTCATGCCCAGAAAGAGCACAACAGATGCAATTTTTGCTCTGAGGATTTTGATGGAGAAGTATAGGGATGGTCAGAAGGAGTTGCACTGTGTGTTTGTAGACTTGGAGAAAGCGTATGACAGGGTGCCAAGAGAAGAGCTGTGGTACTGTATGAGGAAGTCAGGAGTAGCGGAGAAGTATGTCAGAGTGGTGCAGGACATGTATGAGAGGAGCAGGACAGTGGTGAGGTGTGCTGTAGGTCAGACAGAGGAGTTCAATGTGGAGGTGGGACTGCATCAGGGATCGGCTCTGAGCCCCTTCCTGTTTGCTATAGTGATGGACCAGTTGTCAGAGGAGGTCAGACAGGAGTCTCCTTGGACAATGATGTTTGCAGATGACATTGTGATCTGTAGTGAGAGCAGGGAGCAGGTGGAGGAAAACCTGGAGAGGTGGAGGTTTGCACTGGAGAGAAGAGGAATGAAGGTCAGTCGTAGTAAGACTGAGTACATGTGTGTGAATGAAAGGGAGGGAAGTGGAACAGTAAGGTTACAGGGTGAAGAGGTGAAGAAGGTACAGGAGTTTAAGTACTTGGGGTCAACAGTCCAGAGTAATGGAGAGTGTGGGAAAGAGGTAAAGAAGCGAGTGCAGGCAGGTTGGAATGGGTGGAGAAAGGTGTCGGGAGTTCTGTGTGATCAGAAAATATCAGCGAGAATCAAGGGGAAGGTGTACAGGACAGTGGTGAGACCGGCCATGCTGTATGGTTTAGAGACAGTGTCACTGAGGAAGAGACAGGAGTCAGAGCTAGAGGTAGCAGAGCTGAAGATGTTGAGGTTCTCTTTGGGAGTGACAAGATTGGACAGAATTAGGAATGAGTACATCAGAGGGACAGCTCATGTTGGACGTTTGGGGGACAAAGTTAGGGAGGCCAGATTAAGATGGTTTGGACATGTTCAGAGGAGGGACAGTGAGTATATTGGTAGGAGAATGTTGGACATGGGGCTGCCAGGCAGGAGGCAAAGAGGAAGGCCAAAGAGGAGGTATATGGATGGAATTAATGAGGATATGAAGCTAGTGGGTGCAAGGGTTGAGGATGCAGAAGATAGGGATAGGTGGAGAGAGATGATTCGCTGTGGCGACCCCTGAAGGGAAAAGCCGAAAGAAGAAGAAGATAAAGATGATGACTGTCATCTTGACACAACATACACTGTGCTTTTAATTGTCCTTTAACTGTTGCTTATTTGTCGTTGTTTATACTTGTATGAGTCCTAAAGACAATTGCTTTGTTTCTTTTGGTTTCTTTTGAGAACCTTCTCTCATGAGGTGACTCCCGAGAATGAAGAGCATTTTTAGAAGTATTTTGGGATTGCACATGATTTCTGCCTCTGTTGACATGAAATTATGATAAATTATGATAAATTATGATATAAATTGACAAAGTCATGAAAACTTGGAAACTCTTTGCCATCCATGAGGGCTATTGTGACCTGACGGTTCCATCTGGAAGCTGTCCAGTCAGGAAGTTTTTGTACCAGTTTGTGGTTCTCTTCACAGTCATTTAATATTTCCAGACCTTTAACATGAGGTGTGGCTTGCAAGCAGGCATTTAAGAAGTCTGAAAATGTTCTCAGACCATCTATATCTCATATACCTCATATACCTACTTACATTTAAACAGGTGGAAATTTTAATGGGATATCATTAGCATTATAAACTAGGTAGAATAATAAATCATATTCTGGCTACTGATAAAACAAGAAAAGAACCATTTATTAATTTGCTTACTGACTTTTACAGATTATAAAATAAAACATTGTTTAATTCAGTAGCAGTCCACGACTTGAGTCTAATGTGAGCTATGCACTTTTGCAGCAAAAAAAAAGAGCTCCTTTTATAATTTGTCATTTATGATAATGACAGAAATCGCAAATGCAGATTCAGTTCACGCATTGAACAACTCCGGCGTTTTCCGCAGAGACGATTCAAAATGTTTTGACTGAACACTGCATTCTCAACAAAAGTGTGTGATTGGTTATACAGTAATGTCCAATGCTAATGCGACATCTGCAGATCTACTCTAAAATATAACTGTAGCCCTATAATTGTGCCATCGATCTGCTTCCAGGCACTATTCCCCCAAAATGCTGTATTTTTTCATTGTCTCCATCAGAGTGGGCAGCTATGCGAAGTTATATTGAGGAAGCCCTTGCTGCAGGGTTCATTCGGCCCTCAACATCCCCTGCTGAGGCGTTTTTTTTTTTTTTTTTTTGTTGGCTAAAAGGATGGCAGCCTTCGCCCATGCATTAATTACAGAGGCCTGAACAAAATCACAGTTAAAAACTGCTGCCCTCTACCCCTCATGTCCTCAGCCTTCAAGTTGCTTCAATGAGCCTCAATCTTCACCAATCTTGGTGAAGAAACTTCTCAAAGGCTGATCAAAGGGAGCTTCCGGCAGCCCCGCTAGGACCACAGAGAGGTCCCAGGAGGGGAGGCGCGGTCTGCAGGATGGCCTCAGCCACCTAGCACAGCACAGAAAACGAGAGACTGGGGGTGCCTACCCAACGAGGTCCCGAGGACAAGTTTGTGGCCCACAGCAATGGGGACCATGTATACTTTTAAAGTAGGGGGGGACAGGCCCTAGCATTCAACAGAGTCTCCAAGAAAAAGGATTGCCCCAGGACCTTAACACCTCGGCATGGAGGTCCGGGAAATATGGCAGTCGCCTGCGTAGGGAGTGAGGTCAGGAAGCGGTTGTCAAGCAAACTTCCTCTTCAGGCCAATTCAAATTTAATTTAGTGACAGGGCTCATTACAACCTCGAGGAGCTCCTCGAATGACACTGACTGTGGTTGCAGGTCAAGAGAGAAATGCCCCTTCTCACCTACATCGAGCTCTTAAGAGCCTGACGTGGACAACAACATATTCTCTTTCGGACAGGGAGAAGTCAGCGACCAATATCAGCCTGAAGCTGCATGTAGTACATCATCTGTGTATCTTTAGTGAAGTCATGGACATGCTTAGGCTTATATATTGCTTCTTGTTAGGGTTTAAAATGAGCAGCCACATTGAAAACTATAACCAAAGCGAGTTACAGAGATTTTATTTGTTTGTTTTAACAGGATGTAGTTTGTGTGCAGCTGGCCTACAAGGCCCTGTTTCAGTTCCTGAGGACTCCTTCTAAACAGGAATTAATCACAGCAGAGCTCTTCTGGGTTTATGTAGGTTAAATCTTTTAAATGTCTGTGTAAAATGACAGATGTCTAAATATAAAAGATTTTGATAATATAGAAAAGAGAACACCAATAGGTAAAGATCACTTCTTTTTGTAACTTTTCTCCTCTCTGGAGGTCCACCACTTCAACTTCCCTGACATCTTTTACGAGCTGCTTCTATTCGTCTATTTTACGAACAGCTCAACGCCAGAGACAGTAAGAGTCTTATCAGGAGACTTAAAAGTGCTGCTTGAATGTAGTTTCAGAACATGGTTTATTTTAGCTAATTTTTTCTGCCATATTTTTAACACTGATATGACATGGCATTAATAGAGCTTGTTGTCTTTCTTTCCTACAGTTTGAGGGAGGATTCTTGGAGCACATGCTTGCACTCATCAGCATGTGGGATATGGAAGTGTGGGAGCCTGCAGCAGAGATCTACTTTACAATGCATATTGTAGGTGTTGAATATCTTCTGATGGCAGACAATTCTATATATCTTAAAATTAGTGACACTATATTGATTTGTGTTTGTATGTGTGTGTGTGTGTGTGTGTGTGTGTGTGTGTGTGTGTGTGTGTGTGTTTGTGTGTGTGATTTGTCTATAGGATCAGCTTACAGATGTTGCTGAAGTGTTGTTTACTCAGCCCCCAGAGCTCTAATGGGCATTTTGGAGAAGCTCTGAGCAATGTCCTTCCCGCTACCCAATTACTCTTTTCTTTCTCTGTTCCATTTCATATTTCATTCTTTTTTTCTCAATTCTTTTCAATACATTGCTCAAGCTCTCCATACATAAGTATAAATAATTTTATCTTTACTTTTGTTTAACTTAGTATAGGAAGGTTTTTTACCTATCATGCGGAAGGCCCGGGTTCGATTCCCAGCCAATGCCTCAACCCCAGCCACTGGATGCAGTGCCGGTCCCAAGCCCGGAAAAATGGGAGGGTTGTGTCAGGAAGGGCATCCGGTGTAAAACATTTGCCAAGTCGTTGTGCGGACCAGTTGGTCCGCTGTGGCGACCCCGAACAGCGAGCAGCCGAAAGCAACTTCTTCTTTGTACAGTGAACCCAGGTCTGAAGCAGTAGTTTTAATATCCCACATCCCTCATTAAGCAACCCTTAATATTTTATCCCTCTGTCCCTGTCTACAAAAATAACAGCTGTTAATAGAATAGTTGTAAATAAACTCATAGTTTACTTTAATAAATGTTTTCATTTGCTATTACAGTCTAATTCTGATTATTTTAGTCATTAATATGTCTATATAATTTCTAAAATTTATAATCTATTGTAAAAGGTTGCTAAGTTTATATCCCAGTGTAGTACTGATTCACAAAAATGTGGGCTCTCTCACTCGGCTCTTTCAGATGAATGTTGAGTGTCATGATCAGTGCTACTGGTAATCATTTTTGGTTCTTTGGTTCATAGCAGTCAATTAAAACACCCAGAAGAGGAGACAGCTGCATTGTAATCTGTATACAGTTTGTCAATATACTTTGCACTGCTTGAAGGAAATAAAAACCTCACATTAAAATGACCTCGAAACTTGCTGTGTAGCACATGCTAATCTACAAGTTTATATTCTGCATCAGCATATTAACTGTCTGCTTTATGAACCCCAAATTTTATGTGAAAGCTTTGATAACAAAATCATTATAATTTTGTATTTTTATTTGAATATTATAACATTATAACAATATAATCAGTTCAGTAACAGTAATAAACCAAGTTATAATCACAATTGTAAAATTTCCCTCAATTCAATTGGACATATAACCCAATGATTATTTTGTTTGTAGTATATTTTCTAAGTTTTTTTTAATGTTAAGTTCATTTTAACATGATTAATGCATGCATAGCATGCATGATTACATAAAGATTGCCTAGTGTTTATAAATTGGTTAAATGTTATATTAAAGGAGTATCTAACACCCCACCCCCCACACAGTTGCTGGACAGTGAAATCGAAACACTGGCCAATATAGTCCTAGATGTTTAACATCTGTATATTGGCCTGGTGGCCGATCTTCACTGATTTAACATTCCATAAGTAAGAGCAGAGTGTGAAGGTTGAATTAGCATAGCAATAGCACAGCTGTACATAAAACATTGCAATCCACACAACATTATGAGAGACATATCAGAGTTCAATTATTGGATCCACATCTTACTGGCACATCTGTGACCAGGACAGCAAGTCTTTGTGGAGTATCAAGAGCCACGGTATCCAGGGTAATATCAGCATACCACCACGACAGACAAACCATATCCGACAGGAGTAACTGTCAATGCAAGAGGAAGCTGTCTGAAAGGGATGTCTGGGTACTAACCATGATTGTACCCCAAAAGCATAAAACCAGAGCTGCTCAACTCACTGCAGAAACAAATGCACAACTAGACTCTCCTTTTTTCACCAAAACTGTTCGTCTGATGCACCACAGGGACAATATTTATGGTGAAGCTTGAACCTGTGCTAAATGTTTCAATGATAGAAACTGAAGTGATCTGAAACTGGAGTCATCTGAGGGAGGCGAGAATGACACTGCTTATGCACATTGCAAGCTGCAAAGGCACATTGGACACGTTTAATTTGATTAATGAGATTAATTTAATGCCATGTACAGTAAGCTATTTTTAAAACAGGCTACAGATGTTACAGTTAACAGATGTTTCTTAATAGGCTACATTTTAGCAGTTAATGTTGAGGTTTTGCTCTGTTGTTATTTAAATAGTCAAATTGATTTGAGGTTTGAGGTCACTAACATTCTTTCATCAACCTAGGTGTAGCTATATTTGTGTTTTGGATTCTTATTAAAACATGACTGGTAAGTTTCAGATTTCTTTGGTAAAATTTATTCTTCTTTTCATTGCTCACTGAGATTGGTATGGTCATACGTACTCTTCCTATCTTCACAAGGGTCATATAGATCTTCAGGACTCTAAAAAGGATCTAAAAATGACCTTGTGATCTGACCGGCCAAGTGAGGGTCTGAAAACACTTTTATAAGCCCCGGGCACATTACAATATCACAGATCCAGGGTGTTATTGTATCTGGTTGGGCATGTGACATATTGCTCCAAGTAAGGAGTACCCAAGTAAGGAGTCATGTCACTCCTGTTGAAATCACCTAACAAAAAAACAGGACTATCACACCATTCCTCCAGAGCATCATAGAAAAAAAACAGCAATTTCTGCGGCAGCTTTCTTAAAATTAGTCCCTGGTACATAAACATGGATGAAACATGGATGATTAATTCATAGTCTCGGGTTTTCATGAGGTTTTCCACCTGCACATCTGTCGCCCAGACCTTATTCACAAAAACGATCAGTCCTCCTCCTCTACGGTTTTGAGTAAGCTCTGAATCACACTCGACCCGGATAGACTCATATCTATCCAAGCTGATTTGGGCTGAGTTGTTATTTAACCATGTCTTTGTGAAGAACATCAGGTCGCTGGAAAATAAGTCATCATTCCACATCATTTCTTTGATCTCCTCCATTTTGTTTGGAAGAGAACACAGGTTGGACATGGTTATTCTAGGAATGCTGAATTTCTTTTGTAGCGGCTTCTTCAGATAAGACTGCCTCTTCTTTCTCTTGTTTTTATTTGATTTGTCATCTGATTTGTGTTTACTTGTGGAACTTTTGTGTATAGGAAAATAAACTCCTGTACTTTCCTGCATTGATTTTTGGTCTGTTTATACTCAATACAAACAGCGCCTTGTGTGTATGTTTGGTTGCCACACATCTCCGTAGCCAAATCAACATGACACTCAGTTTCAGGCATTTCACAGAGCAGCTCTCTGAAAGAGATGCTCTGAAATATGAACGTAATATAAATGATCTCTCTGAAATATAAATGTAGGTGATGAAATCCAGCAGTTGATCCAGACATTGTATTATTATTGTTATACATAAAATACATGATTATACATGAAATGATCAGAGAAACACTTTTGTACTCATTACAATTCATTCAATTGCTTTTTAATTTTATGTATATATATATATATATATATATATATATATATATATATATATATATATATATATATATATATATATATATATATCTTCTTCTTCTTTCGGCTTTTCCCTTCAGGGGTCGCCACAGCGAATCATCTCTCTCCACCTATCCCTATCTTCTGCATCCTCAACACTTGCACCCACTAGCTTCATATCCTCATTAATTACATCCATATACCTCCTCTTTGGCCTTCCTCTTTGCCTCCTGCCTGGCAGCTCCATGTCCAACATTCTCCTACCAATATACTCACTGTCCCTCCTCTGAACATGTGCAAACCATCTTAATCTGGCCTTCCTAACTTTGTCCCCCAAACGTCCAACATGAGCTGTCCCTCTGATGTACTCGTTCCTAATCCTGTCCAATCTTGTCATTCCCAAAGAGAACCTCAACATCTTCAGCTCTGCTACCTCGAGCGCTGACTCCTGTCTCTTCCTCAGTGACACTGTCTCTAAACCATACAGCATGGCCGGTCTCACCACTGTCCTGTACACCTTCCCCTTGATTCTCGCTGATATTTTCTGATCACACAGAACTCCCGACACCTTTCTCCACCCATTCCAACCTGCCTGCACTCGCTTCTTTACCTCTTTCCCACACTCTCCATTACTCTGGACTGTTGACCCCAAGTATTTAAACTCCAGTACCTTCTTCACCTCTTCACCCTGTAACCTTACTGTTCCACTTCCCTCCCTTTCATTCACACACATGTACTCAGTCTTACTATGACTGACCTTCATCCCTCTTCTCTCCAGCGCAAACCTCCACCTCTCCAGGTTTTCCTCCACCTGCTCCCTGCTCTCACTACAGACCACAATGTCATCTGCAAACATCATTGTCCAAGGAAACTCCTGTCTGACCTCCTCTGACAACTGGTCCATCACTATAGCAAACAGGAAGGGGCTCAGAGCCGATCCCTGATGCAGTCCCACCTCCACATTGAACTCCTCTGTCTGACCTACAGCACACCTCACTACTGTCCTGCTCCTCTCATACATGTCCTGCACCACTCTGACATACTTCTCTGCTACTCCTGACTTCCTCATACAATACCACAGCTCTTCTCTTGGCACCCTGTCATATGCTTTCTCCAAGTCTACAAACACACAGTGCAACTCCTTCTGACCATCCCTATACTTCTCCATCAAAATCCTCAGAGCAAAAATTGCATCCGTTGTGCTCTTTCTGGGCATGAAGCCATACTGCTGCTCACAAATTTCCACTACCTTCCTTAACCTAGCTTCCACTACTCTTTCCCATACCTTCATTGTATGGCTCATCAACTTTATCCCCCTATAGTTACTGCAACTCTGCACGTCACCCTTATTCTTAAAGATCGGCACTAACACACTTCTTCTCCATTCCTCAGGCATCCTCTGACTCTCTAAAACCCTGTTGAACAAATTAGCTAAAAATTCCACTGCTGCCTCTCCCAGACACTTCCAGACCTCCACCGGGATGTCATCAGAACCAACTGCCTTCCCACTTTTCATCCTCTTCAAAGCCTTCCTGACTTCATCCTTTCTAATCTTATCTACTTTCTGTTCCACAGAGTTCACCCCTTCTACTCTTTTTTCCCCCTCAATTTCCTCATTCATCAGCTCCTCAAAGTACTCCTTCCATCTCCTCTGTACACTCTCCTCACTTGTGAGCACCCTTCCATGTCTATCCTTAATCACTCTAACTTGCTGCACATCCTTCCCATCTCGATCCCTCTGCCTAGCTAACCTGTACAAGTCCTTCTCTCCTTCTCTAGTGTCTAACCTAGTGTACAACTCGTCATATGCCTTCTGCTTGGCCTTAGACACCTCCCTCTTCACTCTGCGCTGTAACTCCTTGTATTCCTGTCTATTCTCTTCAGTCCTGTTCATGTCCCACTTCTTCTTGGCTAACCTCTTCCTCTGGATACTATCCTGAACTTCCTCATTCCACCACCAAGTCTCCTTATCTTCTTTCCTCCTTCCAGATGACACACCCAGCACCTTTCTCCCTGTCTCCCTGATCACTTCTGCTGTAGTTTCCCAGTCATCTGGCAGCAATACCTGACCACCCAGAGCCTGCCTCAACTTCTGTCTAAATTCCTCACAACATTCCTCCTTTTTCAGCTTCCACCGCTGGGTTTTCTTCTCTATCTTTGACCTCTTCGTCTTACAGACCATCAAAGTCATCCTACACACCACCATCCTATGCTGTCTGGCTACACTCTCTCCCACTACCACTTTACAGTCACTAATCTCTTTCAGATTGCCTCTTCTACATAGGATGTAGTCTACCTGTGTTCTCCTACCTCCACTCTTGTAAGTCACTCTATGCTCCTCCCTCTTCTGAAAATAAGTGTTAACCACAGCCATGTCCATCCTCTTAGCAAAGTCCACTACCATCTGTCCTTCAAGGTTCCTTTCCTTAACTCCAAACTTGCCCATCACCTCCTCATCACCTGTGTTCCCCTCGCCAACATGTCCATTAAAATCCGCTCCTATCACCACTCTCTCACCCGTGGGAATACTCTCCATCACCTCATCTAATTCACTCCAGAATCTCTCTTTCTCCTCCAACTCACAACCTACCTGTGGGGCATAACCACTAACAACATT
>JAUCMX010000160.1:0-21174 GCA_033459395.1 Hemibagrus guttatus | reverse complement strand
CAGACCTGATAAGACCTTAAATGAATTATAGTGACATACGGTTTTATGCAAAAGTTTAGGCACATCTGTAAGGCTGCAAAATAATTTGCTCTGTCTTTATAAGAAAATGTCGTGGTGATATGTCATTCTGTTTCTAGAGAAAACTGGATCTTCTTCTTCTTCTTTCGGCTTCTCCCTTCAGGGGTCGCCACAGCGAATCATCTCTCTCCACCTATCCCTATCTTCTGCATCCTCAACACTTGCACCCACTAGCTTCATATCCTCATTAATTCCATCCATATACCTCCTCTTTGGCCTTCCTCTTTGCCTCCTGCCTGGCAGCTTCATGTCCAACATTCTCCTACCAATATACTCACTCTCCCTCCTCTGAACATGTCCAAACCATCTTAATCTGGCCTCCCTAACTTTGTCCCCCAAACGTCCAACATGAGCTGTCCCTCTGATGTACTCATTCCTAATCCTGTCCAACCTTGTCACTCCCAAAGAGAACCTCAACATCTTCAGCTCTGCTACCTCTAGCTCTGACTCCTGTCTCTTCCTCAGTGACACTGTCTCTAAACCATACAGCATGGCCGGTCTCACCACTGTCCTGTACACCTTCCCCTTGATTCTCGCTGATATTTTCTGATCACACAGAACTCCCGACACCTTTCTCCACCCATTCCAACCTGCCTGCACTCGCTTCTTTACCTCTTTCCCACACTCTCCATTACTCTGGACTGTTGACCCCAAGTACTTAAACTCCTGTACCTTCTTCACCTCTTCACCCTGTAACCTTACTGTTCCACTTCCCTCCCTTTCATTCACACACATGTACTCAGTCTTACTACGACTGACTTTCATCCCTCTTCTCTCCAGCGCAAACCTCCACCTCTCCAGGTTTTCCTCCACCTGCTCCCTGCTCTCACTACAGATCACAATGTCATCTGCAAACATCATTGTCCAAGGAGACTCCTGTCTGACCTCCTCTGACAACTGGTCCATCACTATAGCAAACAGGAAGGGGCTCAGAGCCGATCCCTGATGCAGTCCCACCTCCACATTGAACTCCTCTGTCTGACCTACAGCACACCTCACCACTGTCCTGCTCCTCTCATACATGTCCTGCACCACTCTGACATACTTCTCCGCTACTCCTGACTTCCTCATACAGTACCACAGCTCTTCTCTTGGCACCCTGTCATACGCTTTCTCCAAGTCTACAAACACACAGTGCAACTCCCTCTGACCATCCCTATACTTCTCCATCAAAATTCTCAGAGCAAAAATTGCATCTGTTGTGCTCTTTCTGGGCATGAAGCCATACTGCTGCTCACAAATTTCCACAACCTTCCTTAACCTAGCTTCCACTACTCTTTCCCATACCTTCATTGTATGGCTCATCAACTTTATCCCCCTATAGTTACTGCAACTCTGCACGTCACCCTTATTCTTAAAGATCGGCACTAACACACTTCTTCTCCATTCCTCAGGCATCCTCTCACTCTCTAAAACCCTGTTGAACAAACTAGCTAAAAATTCCACTGCTGCCTCTCCCAAACACTTCCAGACCTCCACCGGGATGTCATCAGGACCAACTGCCTTCCCACTTTTCATCCTCTTCAAAGCCTTCCTGACTTCATCCTTTCTAATCTTATCTACTTTCTGTTCCACAGAGTTCACCCCTTCTACTTTTTTTTCCCCTCTCATTTTCCTCATTCATCAGCTCCTCAAAGTACTCCTTCCATCTCCTCTGTACACTCTCCTCACTTGTGACTAGAGAAAACTGGATGTTTTCAGAAAAAAAATGAAAAAAGTTCTTAGTGTAGCAGTGCTGAGTTGAATAAAAGAATATCAAATGTGAAAGATAGGCTGTGCAAAAGTTTGGGCACATTTTCAGTTGAGCTAATTTGAAGACCTGTAGTAACTTCATGCTATTTGACTGCAACACAATTGATTTGATTGGCTCAGTTACATTTACACTGCAGACACAGGAGCAACCAATAATGAAAAGGGATATTTAAGGTAGCTAATTGTTAGTTTGTTTTCCCATGATTCTCTACTAAAAAGTAGTGACATAGGAACCTCAAAAGAACTCCCTAATGAGCGTAGAACTAGGATAATTCGTCAATAAGAATTAGGAGAAGGATACAAAAAGTTCCACAGGAATAAAGAAAGTATCATGAAGGATTAAGGTCTCTGTTTCCATAGTCAGAAATATAATTAGAAAATGGAAGATTACAGGAACAGTCCTTGTAAAGGGAAAAGATGTGGTAGGCCGAGAAAAATATCTGAAAGGCAGAGGTGAAGAATGGTTAGAATGGTGACAATCCACAGACCACCTTCAAAGAGCTTCAAGAACATCTTGCTGCTGATGGTGTCATTGTACATTGTTCCAAAGTCCAGTGCACTTTGCACATGGAAAATCTCAATGGAAGGGTGATGCGGAAAAAGCTTGAGGTATGCAAAGGCATCTGGACAAGCCAGAATTATTTTGGAATAATGTGCTGTGGACAGATGAAATTAAGATAGAGTGGTCACAACCAGAAGCGCATTGAATGGCGGAAAAAGAACACAGCTTTCCAGGAGAAGAGCTACTGTAAAATTTGGTGGAGCTCCCATTATGTTATGGGGCTGTGTGGTAAGCACAGGTACTGGAAACCTTGTTAAAGTTCAGGGTCGCATAGATTCCACCCAGTATCAGCAGATTCTTAAGAACAATGTTCAAGAATCAGTCAAGAGGTTAAAGTTATGCCGGGGTCGGTTGTTTCATCAGGACAATGATCCGAAGCATTTTTCCCAAAATCTACAAAGGAATTCATGCACAGACACAAATACAATGTTCTTGAATGGCCATCCCAGTCCCCAGACTTAAACATAACTGAAAATCTATGGACTGATTTGAAGAAAGCTGTCCATGCTCAGCAGCCATCATACCTGAATAAACTGGAAACATTTTCCAAAGAAGAATGGTCGAAAATACCTGCAGCCAGAATTCAGGGCCTTATCAGTGGCTATAAGAGGTGTGTACATGCTGTTATATTAGCAAAAGTAGGCTCTTTTAATTATGGATGTGATAATTCCATTGGGGTGCCCACATTTTTGCATCACTCTTTTTTTTGTTGTGATTCACACTGCATTGTTTCTGTTGATTCAATAAATGTTATTTCAAAAGTGAAGTGTTACTGTTTCTATAAGGTATAAATTATATCTGAAATAAAGCTGTGGCTTAGAAAACCCTGCAGATAAACCTGTCTGTAACAAATATGTCTACTAAATTTACCGTAACTGAGGGTTTTATTCTATAAGTCATAGTGTGACACATTAAAATGACACCTATTTGGTGTACTGGTCAGAGCAGGAGCAGGGAAACAGCACAGAACCACCTTTGTGTCGTGTGATTTCTGTCTGATTTTCATCACCAGAGAACACAGCCTTCAGAACACACCTTCATTACAACTAAGCCTACATAAACATTAATAAAAGTATCAAAAGATCTTTGTTTTGTTGTAATTTACACTCAGAGAAATAATATACTCATTCATTGTCTACCGCTTATCTGATCTACACTCAGGTCACGGGGAGCCTGTGCCTCAAGGCATCAAGGCAGGATACACCCTCGACGGAGTGCCAACCCATCGCAGGGCACACACTCTCATTCACTCAGGCAATCACACACACCACAGACAATTTAGAGATGCCAATCAACTTACAATGCATGTCTTTGGACTGGGGGAGGAAACCCCCGAGGCACGGGGAGAACGTACAAACTCCAAACACACATGGCAGAGGGGGGAATCGAACCCCCAACCCTGGAGGTGTGAGGCAAACATGCTAACCACTAAGCCACCGTGCCCCCCAGATATTTGGATATTTTAGATATAATTTACTGACACTTATTGCATTTTATAAATATTCATGTAGGTTCATGTCAGTTGTCATTTATGTAGGTGTCATATAGCCTCATTAACATGCCACTAATTATGTGTTACCTTTTATTTTAAAGAAGGTATTACAGACATTGTTACATTAATGACTGAGCATGAGTGTCATGTGCCATATTACTAACAGTGATTAAAAACAGACTTCAGATTTAATATGTTTTGTCTTTTCAGGACGAAAAAAAGAAACTTCAACAAAATCGGGGAAAACAGACAGAAGATCTCCATCAGAACAGCCTCCAAGTAAAACAACAAACTCTCCACCTACATCATCATCATCAACACTTGTACAAGATAAACAACATGCTTTACTCCAGTGTCATGTGCCAAATTACTAACAGTAATAAACAATCATTAAGTATTAAGTTTTGTCGTTTATGTAGACAAAAGAGAAACTTCAACACACTTGGGGAAAACAGACAGAAGACCTCCATCAGAACAGACTCCAAGTAAAACAACAAACTCTCCACCTACATCATCCTCATCAACACGTGTACAAGATAAACAACAAACTAACAGCAGTCTCCTTCTTGTTGACATAGCTTTCCTTTTTAATCAGAAGTGAAAAACTTATCTCTGTTCTTACATTTATTTATTAATACACAGGTTTTAGTATTATGTTTGTTTGATATCTAAAAGTACAAAGACACACACACATGCGTGCCACTGAGTTAAGTGTAAACAGCAGCCTCCACACCTTACTTGATCACTTCAGAAACTAAAATGTTGTTGTTACCACTAGAGGTGTGATTTCTGAGTTTTATTTCTTCAGCAGAAACATGTGGAGAGAACGCGGTTGCTGAAGGACATCAGGACTGAAAGGGGAAAGCCCACGGATCAGGTTAGCACACGGATAATGAGTTCTAACAGATCTGTTTCTCCCTTTTTAGAGCTTTTGTTGTATTTGTGATACACTGCAAGTAACACACATGAACCACACATGCTTTCACTGAACAGTGAGTTATAGGAAATGATCTTCTGCTGCTTCTATCAGAACAACACATGGTGTAAAGAAAGAAGTCAGATTTGGAGATTTGTGTCGTCTTTACAGGATTTTACCTGCTTCTTGGAGTCAACAGCTAAACCCACAGAATTTGTATGTGTGTTATATGTGTAATTTTCCTCTTCTGTCTTTCCACAGCCTGCACCTGATCTTGTCACTTTCTGTACTGCGTAACACATTAACACAGCCGGAGCAGCTCGGGTCCAGATTAACACCGGAGAGAAAACTGAGTACACCTGCAATATAACAAACTAATCCAATGTAAATATAGACACATCCTCAGATATTATAGAATAATGCTGAAAACATTTTAAATATACACCATGGCCAGCACAAGATTTCCTGTGTTGGGGTTTTTCTGTGAGTTGTTTTGTATGTTTTTAAATTTTTACTGTTAAAAAAATCTCTTTCAGTCATGTGTGTGTTGTGAGTTCCAGATAATTGTGTTACCTTCACCTTCATTATATTAGCTAAGAGTATTGTTCTGCATTCACTTTATCTGTTAATCATTAAAACTGCTGAAGGATAATCTTGCTAATTATATTTTGAGTGTTTGTGACATTTTATATCTTTGTGTGTAAAATTCTTACATATATCAGGTTAAGAAATGAATGCTTTAGAAGGCTTTTGTGTAAATATATTGCTGTAGAAGTTCTTGTTCGTGACTTTTATTATAGACCTTGAGTAAAAATAAAAGGAGGAGGATAGTTGAACTTGCCTGGCCTGAATGTGTTTTCTAAAAAGAAGATAAATAAATAAAGTATAAAAACTGAATCTTTCAAACAATCAGAAAAGAAGGAATTTGTGTTAAACAAACAGCGTAATACATAAAATGCTACACAGAGTACAGACATATACAACAGCTACCTTGCTTGCACATACGTTCATGATTAGTAAATATATAACCTGCAAATGTCTCTACTGTCAGATTATTGCAAGATCTTTACTCCTGAGCTCAGTGACATTTGACCAATCTGATGGACAGCAGCAGTACAAGCTTCAGGTTAAGGTTAGGGATCGATTCAAATAGAATTGTTACTAAAACAAGTTGTCATATAATTAAAAATTGCAACGATTTTATTATTAATTATCTATTAATAAATAGCTGATTTCTATAACTGGAGCACTAAGGTATCGTTATTTAAAAAACAAACAAACAAACAAAAAAGATCATTGATGCACATTATCATTATAAGTGTTATGGCTCCCCCTAGTGGTCAAATTAGAACATGGAGTTTTACCTGGGCCAAATTCAGGGAGAATGTTAAAATAAATAAGGCTATGTCAAGTAGTTTGTGTATAATGCCAATTATAACAGAAAATAACTTTAAAAGAACATTAAATTTAACTTTAAACTGATAGAAGTATGCGTTTTCTTTATTCAACTTAGTATAAAATACTGCATAAAAATAGAAACTAATTCTACTGAATAGAAATCAGAATAATGATTGTACAACAGTCATTTTGTAAACAGTTTTTGTAAAATTTACATTGATACTGTGATGGAAAGGAGAGACAATAAAAATAGAAAGGATTGCTTTATATTTTTCACAACACACAGACAATTCCCTGTCTGACCAGCAGAGGGCATGTCTCTTATAGTATGAATTTCTTCCTTGGTTGTTCCACTGATTTCCTGTACACACCTGTCTTGTGTTTCCTCTGATTGCTTCCCGTTTATAAGGTCTGTGTTTTCCAATTTTAATTCTTTACCATTTATTCACTGAATGGTTATTATCTGTATTATTGGGCATGCTAGACTCTTGTTTTGTACCCTTTCTAATTTTCTCTGCTTCTTTGTAAATCTTGCCTGGACATGATGGACTGTTTGCCCTTATTTGTAATTATTTTATTACCAGTTGCAAACATTGTCTGAGAAAAAAAAGAAACTTTTAATAGTAAACATTGTCAAATGCAGCTGTACAACATATTTTTGTACAATTATCCTGTTCAATAAGTAGAGACAATAAAGGCCTTTTTTCTTCTTTCTGCAGAAATCTGGATGTAGCTTTAGATCGTTAATGAGTAATTATCTGTAGACCAGCTGTAGTAGCAGCTTTATGACACAAGATGTCGCCACTTTCTCACTAAAGCATAGCTCTGTAATCAAATAATAAATAAATATAATCTTTTAAAACAGTTTAAACTATATTAACTCATGTTATTAATTAACATTTTACTCATAGGATGAATCTCACTTCTCATAATCAGCCTCTAAGTGTTCCTCAGCTCACACGTGGTAAATGTGTCTTCATCACTTCCTGTAAGTCTCAGGAAACACACTTGCTGGTGAATATACTGATGGACATTACAGCTTTGTCTCAAACACTAGGATTCCTCTTCTGAAAAGTGAAGTTAATGGTGCAGCTCCATCCCCAGTTTTACTTTTAATATACTCAATAATGTCAAGTTTTTATTATTATTATTATTGTTATTATTATTCATTCATTGTCTACCGCTTATCCGATCTATACTCGGGAAACGGGGACCCTGTGCCTATCTCAGGCGTCATTGGACATCAAGGCAGGATACACCCTGGACGGAGTGCCAACCCATCACAGGGCACACACACACTCTCATTCACTCACACAATCACACACTACGGACATTTTAGAGATGCCAATCAACCTACAATGCATGTCTTTGGACCGGGGGAGGAAACCGGAGTGCCCGGAGGAAACCCCCGAGGCATGGGGAGAACATGCAAACTCCACACACACGGCAGAGTCGGGAATCAAACCCCCAACCCTGGAGGTGTGAGGCAAATGTGCTAACCACTAAGCCACCAAAAATAGCAGTTAGTGCTGCGTCGCCTGTTTTGAGTGGCGAGCGTACTCTAAGGCCTTGTCTGTAAGCAAGGACATGAGAAACATGCACTTGGTAGCACCACTTTGGTAGGCCTCAGGATGATGTGAAAAGTAGATATTTCACTGCCGTAAAAACCTGCAGCACTTATCCACGGATCCATCAAACTTATCTGGTAAGTTATCTACCATTCTCCAGACATCTGGATGTCTGGAGACCTCTGACAAACTGCATGAGCTGTTCATTGGCGGCGTGCAACATTGTGAGTTGCTCCTGGTAGGTCTTGAGCCTTTCACTCTAATAAGCAACAGTAGCATGTGAAATACCTTTCTTCACATATTCCATCCTTGGGGGTTGGAGTCAGAGCTCAGGGTCAGCCATGATACAGCACCCCTGGAGCAGGGTGGGTTGGGGGGCCCTTGCTCATGGGGCCAACAGTGGCAGCTTGAACCCCTGGTCTTCCGGTCAACGAACCAGATCCTTAACCACTTGAGCTACCACTGCCTGAGTTTGTGTAATTGCCACTGCAGTAAGCAGTTCCTGACTGCACAGTAATATTATTACACTTCTTTATACCTGAAATAGTGGAAATGCCCACTTTCCTTTATTTTCTGGGTAATGAACTAGTTCTTGCTGTTTTTCAAAAGGGAAAATTCACGATCATAGAAAAAAATCACACAAACTCATTTTTGACAGATTTATTTATATTTGTTATACACTGCATGTAAAATACATGAACCACACATGCTTTCTTTTAACAGTTTGTTATAGGAAAATATCTTCTCTTGTTTCTATAAGAACAACACATAGTGTAAAAAACACAGTCAAGTTTGGAGATTTGTGTCAGCACAGTAAAAGCCATAGAATTTCTGTGTGATATACTCAATTTAAATATTGCTGATGAATAATCTTGCTAATTATATTTTAAGTGTATTTGACATTCTATATCTGATGTGTATTATTGTTATATCAGGTTAAAAAACTAATGCTCTAGAACAGCTTTATCATGCTGTTGTGTAAGAAGACTGCTATAGACGTTCTTCTTTGTGTCTTTTAAAGACTTTGGGTAAAAATAAAAGAGGATCATTGAAGTGTACTGGATTTAATGTGTATTTCTAACCTAGCTTTTGTGTAATTTGCATAATGTCCTTATAGTTTGTTTCAGAGGTTAATAAAGAACTATTTAGAAGGTTAATTATTGATTAAACAATGTAAAGGATGAATACAGTGTGCTTGTGTAGGGGTGTGTGTGTGTGTGTGTGTGTGTGTGTGTGTTGCATGCTGAGACAAAGAACACAAGCAAAAAAGCAAATTTCAGTCTGGTTGATAATAAAGAGGCGCTTTAAAGGACTCTAGCAGAAGGAGGAGGGGGATTAGTGTTATAGCTGCCATCATCAGTACTAACATCCTCAACACTAGATGGTACTGTACATAATGACCTGACTATTTATATAGATGCTTTAAACAAAGAAGTCATAGAGAATATTAAGAGAAATATTCTCATATTTGTCACTAGAGACAATTCCCTGACTGACCAGCAGAGGACCAGCATCTCACATGTTCATTTTTTTCTTCCTTGGTTGATCCACTGATTTCCTGTACACAGCTGTCATGTTTCTCCTGATTGTTTCCCCCTTTTTAAGTGTGTTTTGTATCATTTGTTGCTTAGACTTTTTCTTCATGATAACCTTTTATCTAGTCTTTTAGAACTAAAAATAAAAATGCAACTAAAACATCACTTAGTAAATTTAGCAGAATTTTATTTCTAAAGTGAATGAAAATAATTTTATTGTCCTGTACATTAGATGTTAAAGACTTTCTTTATTCTTTCTGTAGATATCTGGATGTAGATTTAGATCATTAATGAGTAATTATCTGTAGACCAGCTGTAGTAGCAGCTTTGAGCCTCAAGATGTCGCCACTTGGTCACTAAACCTTAGCTCTGTAATAAATAAATAAATAAAATAATAAATAAATAATGAAATAGAATCACCTTTTAAAACATAACTCATGTAAATAACTACATGTATTTATGTGTGTGTGTGTGTGTGTGTGTGTGTGTGTGTGTGTGTTATGGAAAGAGTTATGAAGTACATTTTCAAAAATGAGAAATGACATAGTGGTTGTTGTGGTTTCCTGAAAAGCAGAGTATATAAAAAGAGACACTCAGGCAGTGTGTCAGTGTGTGTGTTTCCCGCTGAGTGACTGGTGTGTGTGCAGAAGAATCAGTAATGATGAAGTGCTTGTATCTTTTGTCTGTCGTGTTTCACGTCGCTGCAGGTGAGTGAAGTTATTTTCTATTTTCTATTACAGAAAGGAGAGAGAATATTAGCCAGTTCTTAGTTCAGCTGCTTTGTGTTTAGTTCATGTGGTTCCTGTCCAGACTGGGTTTACAGTAGGCCGAATTAAAATTGTAAATTTCAAGACCAGCATGTTCTTCTAATTAAACTGTTCAAAGACAGCGTTAATCTTTATATGCAAGATAAAAATACACGTCATGCCTTGTGTTATAATGTCCTTATTTAGATCTGTTCAGCTTTGATCATGTGGATTTTTGATAAAAGAGGTGGACTAATTAATAAGGAGAATCCTACAGTGATATTAATCTCTGTCTTATTGAATGTATTTATAATAACTCATATAAAGCATAGTAGAAAAGTTATTTCCTGTAACTTGTACGTCACTTCTTCACTCTGGTCTTAGCTGTAAATAGATGTGTGTGAATTTCACACCTTTTTCTGCTGTCTCTCTGTCACTGCTGTTGCTCTGACCAACAACTTCACTTCCTGCATTACATCATATTTTTATCATTAGTTACAAGCATTTATCTTTTAACACTGTGTTCACATTTTCAAAACTGACACAACTCAGTAAAATACATTTTAAAAAAAATCTTTAAATTAAATGATAAAATATGAATAAAATTATAGAAAAAACAGCTGATTTCTACTTTAGCCTTCAGTTTTATTTTTCACTTCATTCCCGTCTATACAAAAGTGTAAAAGTGTGGATCTATGAGCAGTGCGGTGATGCAGTGTGTAGCGTCGTCTCCTCACAGCTCCAGGGTCCTGCTTCAGTCCTGAGCTCAGGTTCCCATCTGTGTGGAGTTTCTGTGTTTGTTCTTCATGTGTTGGTGGTCCAGTGAAATCAATTAACATACACATTAACACACTTATAGTTCATTAAAGGGTTTGTGACAGTGTGCTTGTTGAGTGTGGAGTATTACACAGTGTTCTTTCTGCATGGTACAATGTTAGCTAACTGAAGCTGTGAGAGAGAGGAAGTTGTCAGTCTCCCATCAGCCCCCACGTTGCCCTGACCACAGTCATATGGTCACTCTGACACACTGGGTGTGTCACATTGTCTCTGCAGAACTATGAGAATGCTAGTTGTTCATGCGACTGTGGTTTTATAAACCTAACGTCCTCTACATTAGTTGGCTCTGTACACAGCAACCTGGCTGATGCTTGATAATGTCTGTATAGCTGATATTATTGTGTGAAGTTATCTTCATGCTGATGAATTGTGCAACCTGCTTCACTGTGAGAACAAGTGCTGAGAACAGACACAGTGCAGGACCGCTGATGTGATCCAGTCCTGTGGTTGCACTGCATGTATTACATCAGACTCTCTTAGTGTCCAGTTTATTAGCAAGGAAGGTTTTCAAGAAACCCGTTCATCCCTCTGAAATGTAGAATTAGATAGAAATCTTTTAAACAAGGTAGCACAAGGAGTCAAATCCTTTGTTTTGAGTTTTCATAGATGTTTCATTTTTCAGCTGCAAGCACTAGAACCCTGTCAGAAATATCAAATCTTACCCTGACCTCTACATCTCACTTTTTTTTAAGCATAGTGTCTTCTTTTCTATAAAAAGACCTGAAGAAATTATATGGTCTATGGTTTCAAATAGTGTGTGTGTGTGTGTGTGTGTGTGTGTGTGTGTGTGCTTGTGTCAGGGTTTCTGCTAGAATTGTTTTCTTACTGGTCCGATGTCTGGGAAGAATTTATTTTGTTCAAGGGGTCCACAACGACAAGGCCTTGGATTGTGTGTCACTAATAAAATAAAAAAAAATAAAAAACAGAAAAAAAAAAATCTATTTTAAAAATGACCTCTATCTCTAGTGAGTAACTATATTTTCAGGCATAACATTATGCCTAATATTGTGTTGGTCCCCCTTTTGCTGCAAAAACAGCCCTGACCCATTGAGGCATGGACTCCACTAGATCCCTGAAGGTTTGCTGTGGCTCTGGCACCAAAATGTTAACAGCAGATCCTTTAAGTCCTGTAAATTGTGAGGTGGGGTCTCCATGGATCAGACTTGTTTGTCCAGAACGTCCCACAGATGCTTGTATGGATTGAGATCTGGGGAATTTGGAGGCCAAGTCAACACCTCAAACTCATTGTTGTGCTCATCAAACCATTCCTGAACCATTTCTGCTTTGTGGCACGATGTATTATCCTGCTGAAAGGGAATACTGTTTCCCTGAAAGGGTGTACATGGTTTGCAACAATGCTTAGGTAGGTGGTTCATGTCATACTAACATCCACAGAGCCGAAGGTTTCCCCGCAGAACATTGTAGAAAGCATGACATTGCCTCTGTTGGCTTTTTCCCATAGTGCATTCTGGTGCCATGCGTATCCTATGTAAGCAACACACACGCACCCGGCCATCCACGTGATGTAAAAGAAAATGTGATTCATCAGACCAGGCCACCTTCTTCCATTGCTCCATAATCCAGTTATAATGCTCACATGCCCATTGTTGCCGCTTTTGGTAGTGCACAGGGGTCAGTATACGCACCCTGACTGGTCTGCAGCTATGCAGCCCCCTACACAACAAACTGTGTATCCTGACACCTTTCTATCAGAACCAGCATTAACTTCTTCAGCAATTTGAGCAACAGTAGCTCGTCTGTTGGATCGGACCGCACGGGCCAGCCTTTGCTCCCCATGTGGATCAACGAGCCATAGCCACCCATGACCTTGTCGCAGGTTCACCACTGTTTCTTCCTTGGACCAGTTTTGATAGATACTGACCACTGCAGACCGGGAACACCCCACAAAAGCTGCAGTTTTTGGGGATGCTCTGATCCAGTGGTCTAGTTATCAAAATGTTCACTTGCTGCCTAATATATCCCACCCACTAACAGGTGCCATGATGAGGATATAATCGGTCTTATTCACTTCACCTCTCACTGCTCATAATGTTGTGCCTGATTGGTGTATCTTCTTACACATTTACTGAATTACATCTCTCACAATTTCTCTCTCTTATTGAATATATCTATAATAACTCATATAAAGCATAGTAGAAAAGTTATTTCCTGTAACTTGTACATCACTTCTTCACTCTGGTCTTCTGGTTTTCTGCTGTCTCTCTGTCACTGCTGTTGCTCTGACCAACAACTTCACATCCCAGGTTCCATTCTTTTTAACATTTTTATTTTTTACATTTAATTACATGCATTTATTAACACTGTGTTCAGATTTTTAAAACTTATAACATTGTACAATGTGGACTGATATTGTTCTTATTGTTTGTTCTTCTCATGTCCATTTCTGTTTCCTCCAGATTCTCTGGTTTTCCCCCGTCTTTAAAACATTACAGTAGGTGGACTGGCTAGGATAAATTGCCCCTAGTTCTGAGTGAGTGTGTGAGTGAATGAGAGAGAAATTACAATCCAGGGTGTGTTTTCCCGTATTTCCAGGTTTATGTTGTTGTGAGAGAGCTTTTACTCGTGTTCTGGTAGAATGAGGTGGTTTTGAGGTGTGTGTGTGTGAAGTGTTTTGATGATTATAGTACATTATAGATGTGAGGTTAACTGCTGTAATGAGCTGCACGCTGTTAAAGCCAACTGTGTAAAGAATTTTTAAAAGTGACCATAGTATTGATAAATGTGTGTAAGTAATTGTAAAAATATTGAAAACTCATCAGTTTAAAGAAATCTGCATTTTGTGTAGTATTATTCTCTCCAAGCTGTCTTTATTTTCTAATGTAGTAAAACTGAGTCCAAACACTGCTGTCTAACTACAAGTGGAACAAATACACACATGATCACAGGATAGTGTAACACACACAGTAGTTAGGAACTGGGATTCAGGTTTTGAGTCCAGCTGATGTTCCACTACTGACCCTGTGTGTTTAAGTAAACCTCTTAATGACAAACTGGACAATTTCCCTTTAACATCATGACTTGTTTTTTTTTTCTCCATCAGCTGTGAGCTTTATAATGACAGATGATCCTTTACTATTTATACCAATATTACAATAAGGTACAATTCTAAATAAAGAAAATATTCTCAAATTATCACTAAATGTATTGAACTAATAATTCTTATTTAGTCAATAGTAGTAAAACATTTCATGATTTTGGAATTAAATGTACAGAAGCATAAATATTTTCTTGTACTTTATATTGTATTGAGTAGATTCTGAGTTTTTGTATGTTTGTTTCTGTAGGCTGTGATCTCTCTGGTGATAATTATCTGGTGATTAATGGACACCGAGGTGGTTCAGTGCTGTTACCCTGCTCCTGCTCTGACCTGCGCACTAAACCTCAGACATTCACCTGGAGGACCTTCAGAACAGGACCTCCGACTGACGTGTTAAATGATGAGCATTACCAAGGCAGACTTCAGCAGTTTAATAACATTTCTCCTGGTAATCTGTCTCTGCTCATATCTGACCTGAGAGTAGAAGATGGGGCAAACTACTGGTGCAGAACTGAGAAGGAATACAGAGAGATCACGATTACTGTTACAGGTAAAGCATTTAAATACATGATGAAAGTTTATATTCAGTATGAAATCATCCTTAATAAGACTTAACATGTATTATAGTTACATATGCAACAAAAATGTCTACTCCCTTTACCATAACTGAGGAGGAAATAATTTAGGAGTCATATAGTGACAGATCAGTATCAAGTTATAAACCACAATAAATACTGATTATTGAATCAGACTGACCTGAGCTTTGGACTGGTATTGGATTGGATTTGTGATATTTCTCAGTCTAATCTATGATTTATTCTCATAACATTGTAGTGTTTTTATAGAGCTACATGACACCTGTATAATCCCTTCATGACAGCTGACATAAGACTACATAAACAGTAATAAAGGCTTCACCAGATGTCACTGTCCACTTGTTGAGTCAGTTTTTATGTTAATATCTGATACATCAGACTAAATTGTCAAAGAAACATAACACACTAGACTAGGTGTTTATATCAGTTTAACATTAAGATTGATAAACACAGTCTGTACATCAGCTGATACATGAGGAAGACTTTTTAAAGCCATGTCTTTATAAATATTGATTTAGGTTCATGTCAGTTATCATGAATGGTTTATTTAGGTGCCATGTAGCCCTATGAAGAAGTTCCTTAAGTAATGATTTATCTTTATTTATCAGCTTCACTTCCTACATTGTGCCTTATTTAGATTTTGTTTGGTTACATCTATTCATCAAAACTGTGTTCACTTTTTCAAAGCTTTTCACACAGTGAACACAACAGCAGTCTATGTGAACTGAACTGTGTATCACTTTTCATTGCTTTGACACAGAAAGGAGTGAATAACGTCAGCTTTCAAATATCATGAATACTTTTCTCAGTCAAACTCAACTTCCAAAATATCTCTGTGTGTCTACAGATTATATTTCACATGGACTTTACAACATTAACAACATTAACAACTAATTAATAGTTTATATTTTTATAGAATATTTGCTAAAATGCTAAATTTCAAGACCAGCATTTTCTTCTAATCAAACTGTCCAAAGCCAGCGTAAATCTTTATATGTAAGGTAAACATACACGTCATGCCTTGTGTTATAATGTCCTTATTTAGATCTGTTCAGCTTTGATCATGTGGATTTTTTCTTCCTGATTAACTTCAGTCTAAAATGTACTGATGAAGAGAGGTGGGCTAATGAATAAGGAGGATTCTACAGTGAGATTATTTTACATCTCTATAATACTTACAGTGTATGTTTTTACACATTTACTGAATTACATCTCTCACAATCTCTGTTTCATGTTTTCAAAACTCACAACAGCAGTCTATGTGGAATCTCCTGTATATCACTTTTCATGCACTGACACAATTCAATGAAATAAATTTAATAAAAATGAAAAAATTCAGAAAAATAATTAATAAACTAATAAAACATTAGCTGATTTTTAATTTAGCCTCATAACATGTTCTATTTTTCACTTCATTACCATCTATACAGAAGTGTAAATGTCTGGATCTGTGAGCAGTGTGGTGATGCAGTGGGTATTTTCTAGGGTGTGTTTTCTATTCACTGATGGAGACTTGAGAGCAAAACTGTTCACGGCAATTTCAGTCCTAAAGTTATTATAGCAAATGTAATCCTTAACCATTGTAGCAAATCTGATCATATCAATTCTTCTTCTTCTTCTTTCGGCTTTTCCCTTCAGGGGTCGCCACAGCGAATCATCTCTCTCCACCTATCCCTATCTTCTGCATCCTCAACACTTGCACCCACTAGCTTCATATCCTCATTAATTCCATCCATATACTTCCTCTTTGGCCTTCCTCTTTGCCTCCTGCCTGGCAGCTCCATGTCCAACATTCTCCTAGCAATATACTCACTCTCCCTCCTCTGAACATGTCCAAACCATCTTAATCTGGCCTCCCTAACTTTGTCCCCCAAACGTCCAACATGAGCTGTCCCTCTGATGTACTCATTCCTAATCCTGTCCAATCTTGTCACTCCCAAAGAGAACCTCAACATCTTCAGCTCTGCTACCTCTAGCTCTGACTCCTGTCTCTTTCTCAGTGACACTGTCTCTAAACCATACAGCATGGCCGCTCTCACCACTGTCCTGTACACCTTCCCCTTGATTCTCGCTGATATTTTCTGATCACACAGAACTCCCGACACCTTTCTCCACCCATTCCAACCTGCCTGCACTCGCTTCTTTACCTCTTTCCCACACTCTCCATTACTCTGGACTGTTGACCCCAAGTACTTAAACTCCTGTACCTTCTTCACCTCTTCACCCTGTAACCTTACTGTTCCACTTCCCTCCCTTTCATTCACACACATGTACTCAGTCTTACTACGACTGACCTTCATTCCTCTTCTCTCCAGCGCAAACCTCCACCTCTCCAGGTTTTCCTCCACCTGATGCCTGCTCTCACTACAGATCACAATGTCATCTGCAAACATCATTGTCCAAGGAGACTCCTGTCTGACCTCCTCTGACAACTGGTCCATCACCATAGCAAACAGGAAGGGGCTCAGAGCCGATCCCTGATGCAGTCCCACCTCCACATTGAACTCCTCTGTCTGACCTACAGCACACCTCACCACTGTTCTGCTCCTCTCATACATGTCCTGCACCACTCTGACATACTTCTCCGCTACTCCTGACTTCCTCATACAGTACCACAGCTCTTCTCTTGGCACCCTGTCATACGCTTTCTCCAAGTCTACAAACACACAGTGCAACTCCTTCTGACCATCCCTATACTTCTCCATCAAAATCCTCAGAGCAAAAATTGCATCCGTTGTGCTCTTTCTGGGCATGAAGCCATACTGCTGCTCACAAATTTCCACTACCTTCCTTAACCTAGCTTCCACTACTCTTTCCCATACCTTCATTGTATGGCTCATCAACTTTATCCCCCTATAGTTACTGCAACTCTGCACGTCACCCTTATTCTTAAAGATCGGCACTAACACACTTCTTCTCCATTCCTCAGGCATCCTCTCACTCTCTCAAACCCTGTTGAACAAATTAGTTAAAAATTCCACTGCTGCCTCTCCCAGACACTTCCAGACCTCCACCGGAATGTCATCAGGACCAACTGCCTTCCCACTTTTCATCCTCTTCAAAACCTTCCTGACTTCATCCTTTCTAATCTTATCTACTTTCTGTTCCACAGAGTTCACCCCTTCTACTCTTTTTTCCCTCTCATTTTCCTCATTCATCAGCTCCTCAAAGTATTCCTTCCATCTCCTCTGTACACTCTCCTCACTTGTGAGCACCCTTCCATCTCTATCCTTAATAACTCTAACTTGCTGCACATCCTTCCCATCTCGATCCCTCTGCCTAGCTAACCTGTACAAGTCCTTCTCTCCTTCTCTAGTGTCTAAACTAGTGTATAACTCTTCATATGCCTTCTGCTTGGCCTTAGACACCTCCCTCTTCACTCTGCGCTGTAACTCCTTGTATTCCTGTCTATTCTCTTCAGTCCTGTCCATGTCCCACTTCTTCTTGGCTAACCTCTTCCTCTGGATACTATCCTGAACTTCCTCATTCCACCACCAAGTCTCCTTATCTTCTTTCCTCCTTCCAGATGACACACCCAGCACCTTTCTCCCTGTCTCCCTGATCACTTCTGCTGTAGTTTCCCAGTCATCTGGCAGCACTACCTGACCACCCAGAGCCTGCCTCAACTTCTGTCTAAATTCCTCACAACATTCCTCCTTTTTCAGCTTCCACCACTTGGTTTTTTTCTCTATCTTTGACCTCTTCGTCTTACAGACCATCAAAGTCATCCTACACACCACCATCCTATGCTGTCTGGCTACACTCTCTCCCACTACCACTTTACAGTCACTAATCTCTTTCAGATTGCCTCTTCTACATAGAATGTAGTCTACCTGTGTTCTCCTACCTCCACTCTTGTAAGTCACTCTATGCTCCTCCCTCTTCTGAAAATAAGTGTTAACCACACCCATGTCCATCCTCTTAGCAAAGTCCACTACCATCTGTCCTTCAAGGTTCCTTTCCTTAACTCCAAACTTGCCCATCACCTCCTCATCACCTGTGTTCCCCTCACCAACATGTCCATTAAAATCCGCTCCTATCACCACTCTCTCACCCGTGGGAATACTCTCCATCACCTCATCTAATTCACTCCAGAATCTCTCTTTCTCCTCTAACTCACAACCTACCTGTGGGGCATAACCACTAACAACATTCAACATCACCCCTTCAATCTCTAACTTCAGACTCATCACCCTGTCTGACACTCTCTTCACCTCCAGGACATTCCTCACAAACTCCTCCTTCAGGACCACACCTACCCCATTTCTCTTACTATCCACACCATAATAAAACAGCTTGAATCCTGCTCCTATACTACGAGCCTTGCTACCCTTCCACCTGGTCTCCTGTACACACAGTATATCCACCTTCCTTCTCTCCATCACATCAGCCAGCTCTCTACCTTTCCCTGTCATAGTACCAACATTCAGAGTTCCTATTCTCAGTCCTACACTCTTACCTTTCCTCTTCTCTCTCTGTCTGCGCACTCTCCTCCCTCCTCTACTTCTTCGACCAACAGTAGCCCAATTTCCACCGGCGCCCTGTAGGTCAACGGCGCCGATGGCGGTCGTTGTTAACCCGGGCCTCGACCGATCCGGTATGAAATTCGTACTGACGATTCGCAGGGTTTAAACATTTGGCAATGTTTTACGCCGGATGCCCTTCCTGACGCAACCCTCTCTATTTATCCGGGCTTGGGACCGGCACAGAAGTCACTGGACTGTGACCCCCATGGCTAGATTCTGATCATCTCAATTACAATCTGCAATTATCTGCTTGCTGGATGTACCAACTCTCAAATGATCCCAAAATGTATTTTCCACATGAACTAATAATTCTTAAATAGTCAGTAATAGTAAAACAGACATTTCAAGATTTTAGAATTAAATGTCCTGAATAAATATTTTCTTAATTTCATTTTGAAATATTGTACTTCATATTATATTCAGTAGATTCTGAGTTTTTGTGTGTTTGTTTCTGTAGGCTGTGATCTCTCTGCTCATAATAAGCTGTTATTAATCACACAACACCGAGGTTATTCAGTGCTGTTACTCTACTGCTGCTCTGACCTGCACACCAAATCAGTGTATAAGCAGAGCTGATTTGTAAATAAATTATAGTCACATACAGTATGCAACAATAATGTCTACTAAATGTACAATAACTGAGGGTTTTATTCTATAAGTCATAGTGTGACACATTAAAATGACACCTATTTGGTGAGCAGGTCAGAGCAGGAGCAGGGAAACAGCACAGAACCACCTTTGTGTCGTGTGATTTCTGTCTGATTTTCATCACCAGAGAGCACAGCCTTCAGAACACACCTTCATTACAACTGACATAAGCCTACATAAACATTAATAAAAGCTTCAAAAGGTGTCAGTGTCATGTTGTTTAATCCATTCATAGAATTTACATAATAATGGCATTAAATCAGTCTAATTTACAGTCAAAGAAATAATATAGAGAAATCTATCTTTCATCAGCTTTACATTAACATTGAGAAATGCAGTCTTTACCTCAGCTGACACTTATTGCACTTTATAAATATTCATGTATGTTCATGTCAGTGGTCATTTATGTAGGTGTCATTTAGCCGCATTAACATGCCCCTAATTATGTGTTACCTTTTATTTTAAAGAAGGTATTACAGACATTGTTACATTAATGACTGAGCATGAGTGTCATGTGCCATATTACTAACAGTGATTAAAAACAGACTTCAGATTTAATATGTTTTGTCTTTTCAGGACAAAGAAAAGAAACTTCAACAAAATCGATGAAAACAGACAGAAGACCTCCATCAGAACAGCCTCCAAGTAAAACAACAAACTCTCCACCTACATCATCCTCATCAACACGTGTACAAGGTAAACAACAAACTCACAGCAGTCTCCCTCTAGTTGACAAAGCTTTCCTTTTTAATCAGAAGTGAAAAACCTATCTCTGTTCTTACATTTATTCATTAATACACAGGTTTTAGTATTATGTTTGTTTGATATCTAAAAGTACAAAGACACACACACATGCGCGTGTACTTTCTGCACTGCGTAACATATTAACACAACTGGAGCAGCTCGGGTCCAGATTTACACCAGAGAGAAAACTGAGTACACCTGCAATATAACAAACTAATCCAATGATCTCTCACAATCTTTGAATATATCTATAATAACTCATATAAAGCATAGTAGAAAAGTTATTTCCTGTAACTTGTACATCACTTCTTCACTCTGGTCTTAGCTTTAAATAGATGTGTGTGAATTTCACACCTTTTTCTGCTGTCTCTCTGTCACTGCTGTTGCTCTGACCACCAGCTTCACTTCCTACATTACATCATATTTAGAGTCTTTATTTTTTAATTACTTACATGCGTTTATCAACACTGTGTTCACATTTTCACATTTTCACTACAGCGGTCTATGTGGACTGAACTGTGTATCACTTTCACTGCTTTGAAACAATTCAGTGAAATAAATTAAACAAAAAAAATTCTAATTTAGCTTCATAACATGTTCTATTTTTCACTTCATTACAGCCGTGGCCAAAAGTTTTGAGAATGACACAAATATTAATTTTCACAAAGACCTGCTTCAGTGTTTTTAGATCTTTTTGTAAGGTGTTACTATGATAAAC
>JAUCMX010000159.1:0-21189 GCA_033459395.1 Hemibagrus guttatus | reverse complement strand
ATAGACTGGAGATCCATCCAGGATCTGTTTCTAGCTCATGCCAGCTGTGAAAGAAAGAAAGAAAGAAAGAAAGAAAGAAAGAAAGAAAGAAAGAAAGAAAGAAAGAAAGAAAGAAAGAAAGAAAGGATGGAGTGATGGATGGAGTGATGAATGAATGGATGGATGGATGGATGAATGTATGGATGGATGGATGAATGTATGGGTGGATGGATTGTGGCGTGATGAATGAATGAATGAATGAATGAATGGAGGGATGAATAAATGGATGGATTGATGGATGAATGAATGGATGGGATGGATGGATGGATAAATAGAGTAATGAATAAATGTATGTATGGGTGAATGAAAGAGAATGGATGGATGGATGGATGGAGGGATGAATGAATGGATGGATGAATTAATGAATGAATTTATAGATTAATTATTGAATGATTGAATAGATGAATGAATGAATGAATGAATAGATGAATGAATGAATGAATGAATGTAAGTGATCATTTGTACATAATGAATGTTGTAAGCTATAATAAAATATTACATTAAACATTAAATATTACTTTAATAAAAGGGCAAAATTTTAAAAGAATAAAAGTAGTGAAAATTTCCTGAAATAAATCTTATAAAGTTTAGAGAGACATGTAGAATGATCTCCACTCCTCCATGCTGATGTGAATTTTCTGCAGTGCATGTGGACTGTCTTCTGCTCTTGCTGAATGATTCATCCAAATAATTTAACCTTCTGGCAGAGGCAGCCACGTTGTTTTGATTTAAAACACAAGCCACAAAGCCTGTGGTTGCCAGATAATCTATGCTGTTTGGTGTTTTCTTTGCCTCGATCATGTTCTCTCTTTCTACCCTTCCAAACTTTGAAACTTTCTCTTTTTGGCCTTGTGTCTAATATTGCAGTTTAAATTTATTTTCATAATGGGTTTTCACCTCAGTACTGTACATATATACAGTGCATCCAGAAAGTATTCACAGCGCTTCACTTTTTCCACATTTTGTTATGTTACAGCCTTATTCCAAAATGGATTAAATTAATTATTTTTCTCAGAATTCTACAAACAATACCCCATAATGACAACATGAAAGAAGTTTGTTTGAAATCTTTGCAAATTTCTTAAAAATAAAAAATGAAAGAAAATCACATGTACATAAGTATTCAGCCTTTGCTCAATACTTTGTTGAAACACCTTTGGCATCAATTACAACCTCAAGTCTTGGGCAAATTTTTGGGCAGTTTCTACCATTCTTCTTTGCAGGATCTCTCAGACTCCATCAGTTTGGATGGGGAGCGTCAGTGCACAGCCATTTTCAGATCTCTCCAGAGATGTTCAATCAGGTTCAAGTCTGTGCTCTGGCTGGGCCAGTCAAGGACATTCACAGAGTTGTCCTGTAGACACTTATCTTGGCTGTGTGCATGAACCATCACCCCAGTCTGAAGTCCAGTGTGCTCTGGAGCAGGTTTTCATCAAGGATGTCTCTGTACATTGCTGCATTCATCTTTCCCTCAATCCTGACTAGTCTCCCAGCTCTTGCCACTGAAAAACATCTGCCACCAACATGCTGCCACCACCATGCTTCACTGTAGGGATGGTATTGGCCAGGTGATGAGTGGTGCTTGGTTTCTTCCAGACATGACGATTGCCATTCAGGCCAAAGAGTTCAATTTTTGTTTCATCAGACCAGAGAATTTTGTTTCTCATGGTCTGAGAGTCCTTCAGGTGCCTTTTGGCAAACTCCAAGCAGGATGTCATGTGCCTTTTACTGTGGAGTGGCTTCCGTCTGGCCCCTCTACCATACAGGCCTGATTGGTGGAGTCCTGCGGAGATGATTGTTCTTCTGGAAGGTTCTCCTCTCTCCACAGAGAAACGCTGGAGCTCTTTCAGAGTGATTCTCATTCTTGGTCACTTCCCTGCCTAAGGCTCTTCTCCCCGATCACTCAGTTTGGCCGCGCGGTCTGCTCTGGGAAGAGTTTTGGTGGTTCCAAACTTCTTCCATTTATGGATGATGGAGGCCACTGTGCTCACTGGGACCTTCAATGCTGCAGAAATGTTTATGTATCCTTCCCCAGATCTGTGCCTCGATACAATCCTGTCTCAGAGGTCTACAGACAATTCCTTGGACTTCATGGCTTGGCTTGTGCTCTGACATGCACTGTTAACTGTGGGACCTTATATAGACACGTGTGTGCCTTTCCAAATCATGTCCAATCAACTGAATTTACCACAGGTGGATTCCAATCAAGTTGTAGAAACATCTCAAGGATGATCAGTGGAAATGGCCCTCACCACCAACACAAAATCCCTTCTTCTTTTTAACTTTGAACACTACGGGCAGCTCATGCTCTTTTGGAATTTTGGATAACTGCCAGGGAAAAAATGCAGAAAAAAATCATCACTGTTTTGGAAGCACTGTGAGAAGAGTGTTACTCGAAGGGTAAATTTATTTATTTATTTGTTTGTTTGTTTGTTTGTTTGTTTATTTATATATTTATTTAAAATACTTATGCCTTGATTTTGCTTTGACTTATTTTCAGGAAAAAAAACTTTGTGTTATTAAAAAGAAAAAACTGGTGTTAATTCGATAACTCGATAATGAACTGCTAATGATAGAAATTACTTTCCAATTTAAGTCAATTATCTATTTCCCCTTCTGCATGAATTTGCAAGATTAACTTTAATTTTGTTTATATTTGTGTACAAACTGTACTGTGGCATATTTATTTATTTATTTATTTATTTATTTATTTCGATACTAATCGATTTTATACACCGTATTTAATACACACTTTTTCTAATTTCTTTTTATTTTGATTCAGTGATTTTCATGTTCAAATCAGATGGGAATGGGAAAGAAACCCTGTGTTCATTTGGAAACAGAATTTTTTGTGCTGTTTTGGAAGCACTGTGAGACCCTGTCGCAAGTGCACCACTGTTCCTTCCTTGGACCACTTTTGATAGATACTGACCATTGCATACCAGGAACTCCCCACAAGAGCTGCAGTTTTGGAGATGCTCTGATCCAGTTGTCTAGCCATCACAATTTGGCCCTTGTCAAACTCGCTCAAATCCTTACGCTTGCCCATTGTTCCTGCTTCTAACATCAACTTTAGGGACAAAATGTTCACTTGCTGGGGTTAGGGTTAGATTAAAAAAAATTAAAACTAAATTAAAATTAAAACCTTACTCATTCACTTTCTATCCTGCTTGAGGTCGAAAAAACCCCCGAAAAAACAATGCAAGTTATAGATTTTTTCCTTTAGCAGCACTGCTGTCCATTACTGAGTCTCTTTGAGAGGAATTGTGATGAAATCCTTTGCGAGAAGAACACACCACATTACCACCAAATCACGAGATTTCTCAAGCTTTTCATGAGGCTTATTTCATCCTATGACCTTCAATTAAGTCTAGCGGATCTTGTGTAGCATGTATATACATATACACTCTGCTCAGAGGTGCCAAACATGTCAAGAGGTAAAAAAGAGCATTCGGATCTTCAAAGCAGAGAACATTTATTTCTGTAACCTTGTATGGAGTCTGTGTTTTGACATGTACATTAATTAAACATAGCCAGCTCTTCAGGCATAGTGACTGCTTTTGTCTCTGACAAAAAGTGTCAGGATGATTGAGGAGCGTATTGACAACGCTGCATATTTATAGATTACTGTGAACACCTCTTGCAGCAATTACAGCCTGGGCATTCTAGCTGTCAATTTTTAAAGATAATCTGATGAGATTTAACCCCATGCTTCCTGGAGAATCTCCCACAAGATGGATTGGCTGGTGGAGTCTTCCTCCATAGCTGAAATCAAGCTAAAATATGCAAGTAATCCCAAGCTTTTGAGTGGTAATGTGTGTGTATATGTATGTAAGTATATATATACAAAACACTGTGTAATCCAAAACACCGTGTGAGCAAAACCAAAGAACAGGCTTGGACAGGCTTAAGTCTGGAGACGTGGAACATAGGATGAATGTGCAAGACCCTGGCAAGCTTGAGCCATACTGCCACGGGGTTTAGCACCTTGGAAATGGGGAACAAACCAACAAAATGTGGTCCAAGTTTCCAGCAGGTGACCTTCAGTGGCAGGTCTCTGGTCGAGTGGGGAATTGTGGGCATATTCAACCCACACCAAGTTGGATGACCAGGACATGGGTTCCTCGGTGCACAGGATGGGGAGCCCTACCTCCAGTTCTTGATTCAGCTGCTTAGTCTGAATGTTGGACTGTGGGTGGAAGCCGATGACAAGCTGATGGTAATCCTCAGAAGCTGACAGAATTCCTTCCAAAAGTTGGAGGTAAACTGTGGTCCCCGGTTCGAGATGATGTTGCACAGAAGGCCATGAAGGCAAACATGCTGGATCATTAGTTGTGTGGTATATTTGGCTGACAGCAGCTTGGGCAGGGCGATGAAGTCCTGTTTGTCCTTACTAACCAAGGGCCACCAAAAACGCTGTTGGAGGATGTACCAGGTGCGGGGAGCGCCAGGATGGCAGAACAGGTGATCAGGCATGAACAGCTTTCTCCCCCAACAGCCATCAGGAACTGGAAGGTTGGAGGTAGCTTTCTGGACCCTCTTTTTGATGTCAAGGCAGAGAGCTCTGACCATGATGGAGGATGGGAGGATATGCTCCACAACTGCTTCAGGCAGGAGATCGATGGCACAGTCATAAGCCTTACTGAAGACCGTACCCAGATCATAGCAGTCAGCGGGGACAGAGTTGAGGTCCAGAAGGGGCTCATCGATGACAGGAGCCGAAACCAGAGTTGCAGAGCTGAGACAATGGGTGTAACAGTGAGTGCTCTGGTCCAGCACTCGCCCGCTGGTCCAGTGGTCCAGAGCCACGGGAAAGCAAATGTAAGCAGCGCATGAAGGAACATGATAACTAGTAAGGATAGCCATTCCTGATGAAGCTCTGCAACAACCACATGTAAGGGCTTGGTGCAGGGCGTGGTCATCCAGGGCCCGGACCTGGAGTGCCGAGAGTAGGGGTTCCGTTTTGATGCCCAGTTGATGAGCCAGCTTCTTATCAAGGAACTCTGAGTTGGCCCTCGGAAGCCACGAACATGGCTAACTCATGGACCTGGTCATTGACAGTGATGCAGGCCTTCAGTAGCAGTTTGGAGGAGACTGGGGTTAGTTGGCTCGCTGCTGACTCCTCCTTTAATGGCAAGCCCTGCCTTTTGCTGGGCAGTAGAGTGCGATGTGTTCAGCCTCTCCACAGTATAGAAAAAGTCCATTAGCTCAGCGTCTTTCCTTCTCAGCAGGGGGCAGGTGAAGACGACTGATCTCCATGTGCTGGGAGGAGACCGGAGGACCAAAGGTCGTTGTCAGTGGTGGTGGCATCAGGGAAGAGTGGGTGACTTGTTGCGGACTAGGGCGCCAGTGTAGGGAGGTCCTCTCAGCTCGTCTTTCTCGATTGCGGTGGTCGATGCATGTGGCTACGGTGATCAGCTTATCCAGCTCCGACGGCAGTTCACGGGCAGCAAACTCATCCTTGACCTCTGCGGCAAGTCCGTGGTAGAAAGTGTTGTATAGGACGATGGCATTCCACCCACAATCAACAGCAGCTGTGTGGAACTATACCGCGAACTCCGCGGCTGAGCGGCTGCCCTGGCTCATCTCGAACAACAGCCGCATGGCATCTTGCTTGGGTACGGTGGTGTCAAAAACCTTGCACAGCTCTCTGGAGAAGGTCTAGGAGGCACAGATCACAGACTGCCACTCCCACTTGGTGGTTGCCAACAGCCTGGCCTTGCCAGAAAGCAGAGAGATGACATAGGCTACCTTGGAGTTCTCAGAGGGAAATGAAGAGGGCTGTAATCCAAACACCACTGCACACTGCATTAGGAATGGTCGACAGAGTCCAGGTTCCCTGGTGAAATGCTCTGGATGAGGCAGATGTGGTTCTCAAGGTGGGGCCGGCAAAGGCTTAGGCGTCGTAGGCATTGGAAGTGCTTGGGCCGCAGGGGTGGATGATGATGACGACAGAGATATGGCAGATCAGCTCTTGGGTAGCAGTGGTCAGGTCCTGGAGCCAGCGCTCATGTGCTTGGGAGGTCTGTGACAGGGTAAGAAGAAATTGCTGCATGTTTAACACGTCTGCTGGGTCCATGGCTGCCCAGATGATACTGTAAGCGAGCATGGATTTAGGACCCAAGTGCAAAGCGCCACAGGAGCTATGTAAAGAGTCTTTTAATGTAGTAAGGAGGAACAGATACAGAAGTGCAGACAATAACATACACCCGAAAAACTCTGGCACAAATACAGCAGCAAAGATGAAGCACACAACAGTAAAAGGTCACCGAAAAAGGAGAAGTCCCAACCAATAGTTACCGGGGGAAAGAAACCATGCAGAGCCCAGTCCAAAATCCAGCCGAGAAGCGACAACAAAAGAAGAACGGCAGAGGCAAAAGGGGGGATGACTCAACAGCAGAGAAAGAGAGATCATCTGGCAAGGAAGAGATGCCGACGGCATGTTTATATAGTGCCAAAGGGTGGTGAACCTGGAAGTGCTCTGTCTGCGATGACCACAGCCCCGTAAACAAGCGTCACGAACCTGGAAGTGCACGCTGCGACAGCCAAAAAAGGACGCACGAGCTGACATCTTTTTTTGAGTCATTTCAATAATTTCAGCAGAATATAATTACAATGTTAGTGTTACCTCGACACATTTACTCATGTAAACGTAGATCACATTCAGAATAAAACAAAACTATAAATCAGCCAAGGCCAAAATGAGACTGACAGGAACAAGAACATAAATTGCACTCGATGATGCAGACTGGGACAAGTTCTGGCGCAGATCTGATGACATCAATCTGTTTACGGAAGCGGTTGTGGGATTCATCGGGAAACTAGCGGATGATACTGTGCAAAAAAACAATCATCAGAACGTTTCCCAATCAGAAGCCGTGGGTGGATAAGACCATCCGCGATGCTCTGAGATCTCGCGCCACTGCCTATAACGAGGGACTTGCATCGGGCGACATGGACTCGTACAAGGCTGCATCATACAGCGTTTGGAAAGCGGTGAAGGAGGCGAAGCAGCACTATGGGAGGAAACTAGAGTCACAGCTCAAACAGAGTGACTCTAGGAGCCTGTGGCAGGGACTAAGGACAATAACTGACTATAAAGCACCAACATCCGGTATGTTGAATGCGGACGTGTCTCTAGCAGATGAGTTGAACATCTTCTACGCTCGCTTCGAGGCTGCAGCTAATCGATGCTAAGGCTAACGCTAATGCTAAAGCTAATGCTAGTGGCTGCAGACAAGAAGAGAACGCCAAGACCGAAAACACATTCATCATCTCCGAGCATGATGTAAGGAGAGCTTTCAGGAAAACGAGGAAGGCAGCAGGACCAGCTCAGGTCGAGTCCTCAGAGCCTGCGCTGACCAGCTAGCACCCGTGTTCACTGAGATATTCAACCTCTCCTTAATCCAGTCGATAATCCACACATGCTTCAAAGAGTCCATCATTGTTCCTGTCCCGAAGAAAACCCATCCTGCTTCCCTCAGTGACTACCACCCTGTAGCCCTGACCTCAGCAGTGATGAAATGCTTGGAGCGACTGGTCAAAGACTTCACCTGACACACACGCTACAGTTTGCCTACCGCACGAACCGCTCAACAGATGATACCATTTCTCACCTCCTTCACACATCACTACCTCACCTGGACACTAGAAAGGGGTTTTATGTTAATATGCTCTTTGTTGACTACAGTTCAGCATTTAACAATATAATTCCCTACACACTCACCACCAAGCTGCAGCACCTGGGACTCAGCCCATCTCTGTGTCAGTGGATCTCCAATTTACTAACCAGCAGACCACAGGCAGTAAAGATAGGCAGACATGTCTCAGTCTCCCTCATCCTCAGCACTGGAGCCCCCCAGGGTTGTGTACGGAGCCCACTGCTGTATTCATTGTACACGTATGACTTCGTGGCCACTAACAACTCCATCACCATCAAGTTTGCTGATGACACAGTTGTGGTCGGACTGATCTCTGACAACAATGAGACGGCCTACCTGGAGGAGATTAGGAATCTGGAGAACTGGTGCCAGAGGATCAGCCTCCTCCTTAACGTCAGCAAGACAAAGGAGCTGATAGTGGACTTCAGCACGAAGCAGGAGAGGAATTATCAGACCCCCCTGATCAACGAGAGCCCAGTGGAGAGAGTGGACAGCTTCAGATACCTCGGTGTTCACATCACGCAGGACCTGTCATGGTCCTGTCACATCAACACCGTGGTGAAAAAGGTCCGGCAGCGTCTCTACCATCTCAGACGCTTGAGAGACTTTAGACTGCCCTCTAAGGTGCTCAGGAACTTTTACTCCTACGCCATAGAGAGTATCCTGACGGGAAACATAACGACCTGGTTCGGGAACAGCACCATGCAGGACAGACGAGCTCTTCAGAGGGTGGTGCGATCAGCTAAACGTATCATTCATACCAAGCTCCCTGACCTGCACTCAATTTACAGCAAGCGGTGCTGGACCAAGGCCAGGAAGATCATGAAGGACCTCAGCCACCCCAACAATGGACTATTCTCTCTGTTGCGGTCAGGAAAGTGCTTCCGCTCCCTGAAGGCCAACACAGAGAGACTGAGGGGAACTTCTTCCCGCAGGCTATACGGACTCTCAACCAAAACTCCACATAACTCAACTGATTGGACTTTCATGTTTCCTTGAACACACCAACCAACTTGAACATTTGCACATTGCACAGGAACATAACACTTTTAACATTTGCACATTGCACATAACACTTTGATTATTTGCACATTTGCACACTGCTACAGTTCAACCTTTTTGTACATTTTTCTAATATTTTTTCATCTCTAATTTAATTGTAGATTTTTATATTTTATATTTTTTATTTTATATTTATTTTCTTTTTGCCTTATTTCCTTCTTCCTTTCTATTTCTTATTTCCTTTTTACTTATTATTTCCTTTTCGAGGTCACAACAGTCGTGTAAGCATTTCACTGCATATCGTACTGTGTATGGTTTTTGTATGTGACAAATAAAAAAAAATTTGAATTTGAATACAAAATTAACGAATCACTCTCTGAGACGACTCGTTCCCGAGTCATGTTAAGGATTCGTTCAGAAAGAATGAATCATTCATGAACATCATGGGTTTGTTGCTGAAACCGCGCGAGTGAGGATGTGTTTACTTTGAGACTGAAGAAAATTAACTTTGAGTTTCTTTATTTCCTTACAAGTGTTTGATTTTGTTTTTACTGTAATTGTCCCACCAAAGTTGAGCGCAAGAGTTTCCTACGTGTTTGTGTGTTGTGTAGCTCAAAGGACATTTGACTAAAATATTTTGCTATGTTAATATTTGCTATGTTAATATTAGCTTGTTTATTTTGCTAGTAGACGAAAAAAATGTTTAAAGGACCATGTAGCATTTGTGTAACTATATTGTACTTGAGGTTGTGTAAAACTGTATATTATTTTTTGTAGAAGACGACAGTACATAGTTCTTATTTATTATCTTTCTATTTCTTACCTTCATTTAAGTATACACTTGTATTTTTGTAAATAAATTCTGTTAATTGTTATTTTTTTGTTGTGAGTTAAATGTGTGTTAAAGTACTGTAGTATTAGTTACTAAGTTAAGTCAAGAGACTAACTTAGTAACCTGGTGCTTTGATGTACACTATACTCCCTATAAGTTTTGGGACACCCCTCCAAATCATTGCATTCAGGTGTTGTTTTTCAGGGTATTGGGCTTGGCCCCTTATTCCGAGTTCACATTGCATGATTCTAGTCCTGATTTTCAGTCGCCAACTAGTTTTTCAAAGTCACCGACAAATGCCCAAAATCGGAGCTTGTGCACTTGGTAATTCACGCAGTGTGAATTATCAAAGACGCGATCTGAGCGAGTCGCCAATGAGTCGTGCAGTGTGAAAGGAGTTCTGACTTAAAAATACCTTGGTGATGATACAGGGCAGAGGGAAGTTCGAGGAGGAGCTATAGACCACAATATCAGCAAGCATGGCTTTAGCTGGAGCACAATATTATAGTTTAACAGAGTTTATTGGTTTTTATGAGAAAAATGTATTAAATATAGTTAAGAAAAATTAATTAAAGATAAATTATTCATTTGTTCAATTAGGCAGAACACACAATCCTCGTTCCCCGTACAGACCATTTGGATCTCAAACTTTTTGTGGGGTTCCATTTCCATTCTCGCACGAGAACTCTGATCTCACATGTGATCTTGTTTGGGGACCAGACGGAGCTGTCTGTGATTCTTCCTATTGTGAAGTCATGCAGTGTGAAACCTTCTGTCACCAATCCATCGTGCAATGTGAACACAGCAGTGACTGAATGCTACCCTAAATAGTTATGCAGTGTGAAAACAACTGTGATCCGACCACTTTGAAAATCATGCAGTGTGAATTTGGCATTAGTTCCAGTGAAAGGAACTCTTAATGCTTCAGCATTCCAAGACATTTTGCTCAATTTCATGCTCCCAACTTTGTGGGAACAGGTTGGGGATGGCCCCTATCTGTTCCAACATGACTGCGCACCAGTGCACAAAGCAAGGTCCATAAAGACATGGATGAGCGAGTTTGGTGTGGAGGAACTTGACTGGCCTGCACAGAGTCCTGACCTCAACCCGATAGAACACCTTTGGGATGAATTAGAGCGGAGACTGCGAGCCAGGCCAAAACTGGGATGTCTGCCTTTACATGCACGTGACTGTAATGTAAAGTTGGCCTGTCCTTTGTAGCGATAACAGCTTCAACTCTTCTGGGAAGGCTTTCCACAAGGTTTAGGAGTGTGTTTATGGGAATTGTTGACCATTCCTCTAGAAACACATTTGTGAGGGCAGGTACTGTTGTTGGACGAGAACACTTTCTGTTTTTCTGTCTTTCTTCCTTCCTTCCCTCCCTTCCTTCCTTCCCTCCCAAAGCTGTTCCATAGAAAATAACAGCGCCATGGTACACACACATTTCTGATGTAAAGCCAGTATTCTCCTTAATCCCATTAACTCCTGGCAGGTAACTCCTTATTCCCCAGTCTCCTCTCTCAATCTTTGCAATAAATCTTATAATAGAAATGTTTCTGTGCAGCACAGACACACCATTAGCACTTACACTTTGCCTTTGTTTGCAGAAATATATTACATTTCATTCCAAATGTTTTCTGTAAAACAAGATGGCTGCCAAGAAGCATTTCTCAACTAGACCATTTTGGTGTACTATCTGCAGCTCTGTCATTTCCTGTCCTGAAAATGTTCATAGAGGAGGCAATTGGGCAGCGTGGGTCCTGCCCCAGTAGGTCTCTGGTGATAATTGTTGCAGATTTTCACCACTAGGTGATGGAACATTGGCTTATATATATCAAATAGCAACAATTTCTAACATTTTCAGTGTTTACACACAAGAGGTAATTAATATTTCAAATTAATTTAAACTCTTGTTATGAATAATTTAAAAAAATTTATGAATGAGGACTTTATTAATGTTAATATTTGTAGACAGGCAATCATTTGAGCTAATTGTTCATATTTGTCATTTTGCCATACCACAACTGCTTCACAGAGAATTTTTAGAGAAATCTTTATTCAAATCTTGCATGTTGATTTAATTTTTTATTATTATTTTTTATTTTCTGTAATATCCCACCCACATGTTATACAATCCAGTTTACATTTCAGCATCATTCCATCTTTGGTCGCTACAAGAGACAAAACTGCTCTGTTATTAACTGTCTTTTTTAAAAATTGTATTTTTTTTCCTCAGCCCCCTTGAGTTGAGTTTACTTGTGTTTTAAACCAGTGTTATTGGACAGCACCCCCTGTTGGTAATTATTTATATCACACACACTCGAATATATGATCAGATTCAGCTCGGTAGTTGCAGTTTATAGAGATGTGTCATGTTTCAAAGATGTCCAAAGACATGCATTGTAGGTTGATTGGCATCTCTAAATTGTCTATAGTGTGTGATTGCGTGAGTGAATGAGAGTGTTTGTGCCCAGCGATGGGTTGTCACTCCGTCCAGGGTGTATCCCGCCTTGATGCCCAATGACGCCTGAGATAGGCACAGGCTCCCCGTAACCTGAGAATAGATCGGATAAGTGGTAGACAATGAATGAATGAATGATTAGAAAAATACAAATATCTGACCTGCAATGGGAAAAGATTAATAAATACAAAGAAAAAGGTCAGTCTTACAGGTGAATCATGTGATTATCCACAATGGTCCTTTTCTGTAAGGATAGTATTATAAGGATCTGTGTATTGTTCTGTCTTTCCCTTTCTACACTGAAAAAAACAATAAGTATAATAAGTTTTTGCACAAACATTTTTCAAGTAAATTTCACACATATGGAAATTAAGTAAATCTACTTAACTAAGTTAAGTAAAATTAACAAACCGAATAAATACATGTAACTTGACTTGTAATTGTAGTTACAGTACCAGTAACCTGTACTGAATGACTTGAGTAATTTTTACTTACGAAAATGATATCATTAATATAATTCAGTAAAACCAGTTCTTTTAAATACATTTTACTTGTTTTATGCAGTGCTGGTAATTCATTTAAATTAAATTACATTTTACTGTTATAATGTGACAAAATAATACTATGGCAATGTGTAGTTAAGAGTCTTTTATTAGGGAGAAATAACAATGCAAGAAATAACAAGCACTTACAGAAACCTATGATGCTTAAGATCACTTCAAAATAGTTTAAACAGCTTAAGCATCAATGTTCAATGACATATTACACACATTACAACTCCAACATTAGCAGTTCAATGCACAGATATGACAGCTTCTTAATCTCAGTATCAAAACATGACTAACAAACTGCAGTTAAAACCTGCAAATAAAACCTGTTAACTAAGATGCTGACCCCACCCCAAAAATGTGTAGTTAAAAGTGTTTTATTAGGAAGAAATAACAATGCAAGAATTAGCAAGCATTTACAGAAACCTTTGAAGCTTAAGATCACTTAAAGACATTTTGAAACAGCTTGAGCAATGATAAACATCCATGTTCAATGACATATTAAACACATTAAAACTCCAACATCAGCAGTTTTATGCATAGATATGATAGGTGTGTTGAATATGTATTTGTTCTGTAGTCACAATTATTGAAAACACAGGTCATTCTTTCATACTTTTTTAGTTGACCTTGAATGTGCTCAAAGTATTTTTCTGAATGGTTACTTACTGAATTACAGAGAAGACACCTAAATGAGAGGGCCTGTGTAGAGTCCAATGACTCTCTGTGATCTCTAGACAAATGAGAGTGCAGGGCACTCCAGGTGTCCTGTAGCAACAAGGACAATCTGAGTATGGACACGGTTTTGTGTGCTGTGCCAGTGCTGCAGTTGGTAATGTTTTAGAAGTTCTGTTCATTTCAATTCAGTAAAGTTACATTTTTTGCACACCCACCTCATCAGTTCATATTAAAACGCTTAAATCAAGACCAAAAACATTAACTGTACCCCTGTGTAGACATATATCATTCCATTCCAGTTTACAGCAAAGACAGCACGAAGGACTGGATGCACTTGAGAAATATTTTACAATTAAGAAAACAGACAAAAGAAATCAGTTAACAGTATATTTTTTAACTAAAAGTTAATTAATATTTGCATTCACATAATTCATTTCACTAATTTGATGAAGCAAATGAGGATTTTTTAATCACTGCAGAACTGGTGGTTATATTTGAGTTTAACTTTTTTTTTTGGCTGTTCAGATGTCGTGCAGAACGAGACTATAATCTTTGGAGAGAGATCACACAAAACTTGTGTAAAAAAAAAAAGAAAACAAAACAAAATGTCATCACTATATTGAACCAAATCAAACTCATTAAAACATACTGCATGACCGTACAAGTTCTCCTCGTCATTTTCTTGCATTAAACTACGTTAATTTAATAAATCGTGTCCATATTTTAATAATCTAACTCATTTTGATTTAAAAAAGGGAAGGAGTTATGGTAATTTACAAAGTGGACACGAGTGAGTAAAGAAGGGACCTATTAATAAACAACGCACAATTTCAACCCAGTCTCATGCCATAACGTGAAATAGTCACGTCATTTAATCTATTGATTCCTGCACACTGACACGAATTTCCGTGGATTTTTGTGACAGACAGCACGATTTTCAAACTAATTCACTTAATTGGAATTGTCTTTCGTGCCTGTAACACGTTTGTTTCCTGTCACTCAGGACTCGGCAGGTTTTTTTTAATTTAACTTTTTTTTTTCTATGGCGTTTAAATTTGGCTTGCTGATAGGCTAGCTAAGCTAACACTAGCTTCTGTTAAATTAGCCAAAAGCTTAGTGCGAAGTAGGGTGTTACAGTTTGAAGCAGGGTGTTACAGTTTGTAGTACTAAACCCGGAAATCGGTTAGCATTTTTTGACGTCTGGTTCTCTCGTCCTGATGTGAAATAAGGTCTGTGGCCAACACAATGTCAAGAGAGGTTAATGTTTTATTCTACAACATAAATTACACAAGTTAATGTCTCACCGGTGATTTAAAAAAAAATAAATCATTTACGTGACTTTAAAAACAGTGGTTGCTAGCATATGGCTAAATTAGCCTACAAACGTCATCACGCCGCGCCTCGTTGTGTTAATGCTCGCTCACTTGTAAACTATTCAAACTATTCAACCTCATAGCATTCATATCATTTTCTGCTGTTGTTCAAAAAGTCAGTAGAAAAATCTCACTGATTTTTTGTCCAGGGAAACGGAGTGATGCTAACCTACAATAGAATGTTAAATCTGGGACATCCCCACTGGTAAATACCAGTATTACACAAAACAAACATCCTCTGCTATGCCGTTTTAACATTTAATGGCTAAAACTGACTATTGGGATTGAAGATTACAGATATCAACAACATATTTTTGACTAGTTGTAATTGCATTCTGGCTAGTCAAAATGACAGTTGGAAATATTTGTAATTCACTTTCGCCTAGTCACAATGAGTTACAGATATCTGTAATTCAGTTTTGAATGGTCAGAAGTGGTCACGGATATCTGCAATGATGTCACTGAAAACGATATTTAACTCGTCACACATCCTTAATTATGGCAAGCCGTTTTAACATTTAATGGCTAGTCTGGATATGTATTACAGATATCCGTAATTCGGTTATTCCTAGTCAAAATGAACATTTCAGATATCCACAATGGCATTCTTCCTAGGATGAATGATATCACTTTTCCCAATTATATCTATGGAGTTTCCCTTTACAGGTATCTTTAATTCACTTGTGGATATCCACAATGTGAAATGTGGATATCTACAACTAGATTATGACTATCCATAAGAGATATCTACAATTTAATTCTGACTAGGCAGGGGGGCATGGTGGCTTAGTGGTTATGTGGGGATGCCTGACTAGCTTATGCAAGGTGGCGACACTACTTTTCTAAATGAAATAGAGGCTTGGTTTTAACTCTCAAAAATTTGTTTGGACCTTGGGATCCCAAAAATCTACTTTAGTACAAAAATTTCTCAAACCAGAATTTTTGTCTGGTTTTACTATCCCAGTGGGGACATTCCGATTCTGCTGTACCACAAACCACCATCAGGTGGCACTAGCATAAATTTGTCTTTAAATGATTTATAAGCCTGAATATTTGCTTCAATTCTCAAAATATTAGGAAGATGTGTTTTATTTCACCGGTTTTACCATGATTTCAAGCAAGACATACAATTCGTAGATATACAGTACAAAAATAAATATTGTACTAAAATATAAAAATCATACAGTCTTAATTACCAGTTCATCTGCAAAAGTGCTTCCAAGCAAATGATATTTACTCAACATGATACTGCACTCAATACAACTGGCCAATATAAAACACTTTCCTTTGCAGTACACATTTCAAACAAAGACATGCCACAATTACAACATAGACACAGAACCGTTTGTGGGCAAAAGCAGATATCTACTACTTAGATCATTTAACCATTAAAAAATAAAAGAAATGTCACACCGATTAAAGGCTACAGTCAAAGTGCTAATGCTTTCCTATTCATACCCTAAACTGGCCTCCATTCACAAAAGAACAATATAACAAACTCTTACAGTCATGAGATAGCTGTAGATGAGTGAAGTAGGTGAATTATAACATCATTATACAAACCCGATTCCAAAAAAGTTGGGACACTGTACAAATTGTGAATAATAACAGAATGCAATGATGTGGAAGTTTCAAATTTCAATATTTTATTCAGAATACAACATAGATGACATATCAAATGTTTAAACTGAGAAAATGTATAATTTTAAGGGAAAAATAAGTTGATTTTAAATTTCATGGCATCAACACATCTCAAAAAAGTTGGGACAAGGCCATGTTTACCACTGTGTGGCATCCCCTCTTCTTTTTATAACAGTCTGCAAATGTCTGGGGACTGAGGAGACAAGTTGCTCAAGTTTAGGAATAGGAATGTTGTCCCATTCTTGTCTAATACAGGCTTCTAGTTGCTCAACTGTCTTAGGTCTTCTTTGTCGCATCTTCCTCTTTATGATGCGCCAAATGTTTTCTATGGGTGAAAGATCTGGACTGCAGGCTGGCCATTTCGGTACCCGGATCCTTCTTCTACGCAGCCATGATGTTGTAATTGATGCAGTATGTGGTCTGGCATTGTCATGTTGGAAAATGCAAGGTCTTCCCTGAAAGAGACAACGTCTGGATGGGAGCATATGTTGTTCTAGAACTTGGATATACCTTTCAGCATTGATGGTGCCTTTCCAGATCTGTAAGCTGCCCATGCCACACGCACTCATGCAACCCCATACCATCAGAGATGCAGACTTCTGAACTGAGCGCTGATAACAACTTGGGTTGTCCTTGTCCCCTTTAGTCCGAATGACATGGCGTCCCAGTTTTCCAAATAGAACTTCAAATTTTGATTCGTCTGACCACAGAACAGTTTTCCACTTTGCCACAGTCCATTTTAAATGAGCCTTGGCCCAGAGAAAACGCCTGCGCTTCTGGATCATGTTTAGATATGGCTTCTTTTTTGACCTATAGAGTTTTAGCCGGCAACGACGAATGGCACGGTGGATTGTGTTCACCGACAATGTTTTCTGGAAGTATTCCTCAGCCCATGTTGTGATTTCCATTAGAGTAGCATTCCTGTATGTGATGCAGTGCCGTCTAAGGGCCCGAAGATCACGGGCATCCAGTATGGTTTTCCGGCCTTGACCCTTACGCACAGAGATTGTTCCAGATTCTCTGAATCTTTGGATGATATTATGCACTGTAGATGATGATAACTTCAAACTCTTTTCAATTTTTCTCGGAGAAACTCCTTTCTGATATTGCTCCACTATTTTTCGCCGCAGCAGTTTGGGGGGAAATTTGGGGATCCTCTGCCCATCTTGACTTCTGAGAGAACCCACTCTGAAAGGATCTTTTTATACCCAATCATGTTGCCAATTGACCTAATAAGTTGCAAATTGGTCCTCCAGCTGTTCCTTATGTGTACATTTAACTTTTCCGGCCTCTTATTGCTACCTGTCCCAACTTTTTTGGAATGTGTAGCTCTCATGAAATCCAAAATGAGCCAATATTTGGCATGACATTTCAAAATGTCTCACTTTCAACATTTGATATGTTATCTATATTCTATTGTGAATAAAAAAAGTTTATGAGATTTGTAAATTATTGCATTCCTTTTTTATTCACAATTTGTACAGTGTCCCAACTTTTTTGGAATCGGGTTTGTACAACAGATTCAGGTATAACTGTTGTCTCAACCTTTGTTTCAGAAGGCTGAACAGCGACTTCCTGTTTCAAAACAGTGATGGCTGGGAGCACTCTAGGTACAGAGCTGCACCGTTTCTCTCTACCATACTCTTCCAAACATGCATGGACATCAGCTGCTGTCCATTGCGCCACAGGCCTGCACTTGAATATAAGGGAAATCTCAGGGTTTGGACAATGTCTGATAAACATTATGGTGAGCTCATGGGACAGATCATCAGTCTTCTTATTCTGTCTCTTTAAACAGTCCTCGGCCATCTCCATGGCTCTATTTAGCCTCAGCCAGTAATCAAAGGGGTCCTCAAAAGCATGTGGGAGTGTGCCATAAAAATCAGCTAATGGCATGCTAGAATAAGCCATTAAGTCACTAAAATGTCGTTTCAGCAAATCAAAAATAGGACTTGGGCCTTTGCACAAATCAATAGAGCAGTCACTGCACAAACCCACCCTCACAACTTCTCGTGCCCACCCCGTAAGTCTACTCATGACTTCATCAGCTTGTTCTTCAATTGGCGTCCTGATTTTGCGCAAATATGCCAGCACTATGGCTTCCCACTCATGTATTGTGTACGGGTCAGCTCGGTCACCCCTAAAACAAACGGGTTCTTTGATTTCGGATTTTAGAAGAGTAGAGTGGACTCATCTGTTTAAGACAGATGAGTCCACACTACTAGGCCCACACACTTTAGACTCTAAGCAGGAAGCAATGCTCTCCCCAATAGAGCGTCCCATACGTTCTACCATCCCCACTAATCATTCCATCGACTCATTGCCTTCCCTCAAACTTGGTTGTTTTAGTGCACCTTCACTTGACAGAGGTGGTGGAGAGCTTAAATTTTCATTTACATCTTGTACAGTCTCTAAATCAAACATGGGAGTAGATGTGACAGGAGAATAAGCTGATCTACCTCTCCCCACTGATGGCATAGGTGAAAACATGAAAAACCCTCTACTTCTTTCAAAACTGTTCTCTGACTCCATTTCCAACACTGACAATAGCAATAATGAACAAAAAAAAGATTACTCAATAAATAATAAAAATAATAAAATGTTCTCCCCTTTTGTAAGAAAAAATATATATGTGTTGTCTCAAAACTTCAGAATAACACTTTCAGAGAGCAAGAGAAATAAAATGTGCAAATATATCCTAGTTTCACAGCTCAAAATCCAATCAAAATGTATTTGTGCAAACTTTCTCTACGATAAACCTTTTCAAAAACTTCAGCCATCAAAGTCTTTTTTTAAATAGTATTCAAAAACAAAATCATATATATACAGTGGGGCAAAAAAGTATTTAGTCAGCCACCAATTGTGCAAGTTCTCCCACTTAAAAAGATGAGAGAGGCCTGTAATTTTCATCATAGGTACACTTCAACTATGAGAGACAGAATGAGAAAAAAAATCCAGAAAATCACATTGTCTGATTTTTAAAGAATTTATTTGCAAGTTATGGTGGAAAATAAGCATTTGGTCAATAACAAAAGTTCATCTCAATACTTTGTTATATACCCTTTGTTGGCAATGACAGAGGTCAAACATTTTCTGTAAGTCGCCACAAGGTTTTTACACACTGTTGCTGGTAGTTTGGCCCATTCCTCCATGCAGATCTCCTCTAGAGCAGTGATGTTTTGGGGCTGTCGCTGGGCAACACGGACTCTCAACTCTCTCCAAAGATTTTCTATGGGGTTGAGATCTGGAGACTGGTTAGGCCACTCCAGGACCTGGAAATACTTCTTATGAAGCCACTCCTTCGTTGCCCAGGCTGTGTGTTTGGGATCATTGTCATGCTGAAAGACCCAGCCACGTTTCATCTTCAATGCCCTTGCTGATGGAAGGAGGTTTTTACTCAAAATCTCACGATACATGGCCCCATTCATTCTTTCCTTTACACGGATCAGTCGTCCTGGTCCCTTTGCAGAAAAATAGCCCCAAAGCATGATGTTTCCACCCCCATGCTTCACAGTAGGTATGGTGTTCTTTGGATGCAACTCAGCATTCTTTCTCCTCCAAACACGACAAGTTGGCTTTTTACCAAAACGTTCTATTTTGGTTTCATCTGACCATATGACATTCTCCCAATCCTCTTCTGGATCATCCAAATGCTCTCTAGCAAACTTCAGATGGGCCCGGGCATGTACTGGCTTAAGCAGGGGGACACGTCTGGCACTGCAGGATTTGAGTCCCTGGCGGCATAGTGTGTTACTGATGGTAGCCTTTGTTACTTTGGTCCCAGCTCTCTGCAGGTCATTCACTAGGTCCCCCCGTGTGGTTCTGGGATTTTTGCTCACCGTTCTTGTGATCATTTTGACCCCACGGGGTGAGATCTTGCGTGGAGCCCCAGATCGAGGGAGATTATCAGGGGTCTTGTATGTCTTCCATTTTCTAATAATTGCTCCCACAGTTGATTTCTTCACACCAAGCTGCTTACCTATTGCAGATTCAGTCTTCCCAGCCTGGTGCAGGTCTACAATTTTGTTTCTGGTGTCCTTTGACAGCTCTTTGGTCTTGGCCATAGTGGAGTTTGGAGTCTGACTGTTTCAGGTTGTGGACAGGTGTCTTTTATACTGATAACGAGTTCAAACAGGTGCCATTAATACAGGTAACGAGTGGAGGACAGAGGAGCCTCTTAAAGAAGAAGTTCCAGGTCTGTGAGGGCCAGAAATCTTGCTTTTTTGTAGGTTACCAAATACTTATTTTCCACCATAATTTGCAAATAAATTCTTTAAAAATCAGACAATGTGATTTTCTGGATTTTACGGCACCATTGTAACGGCTCCTATCTGCATTATGTGTAATAATTACAACAACTGACACCATTTCACGCCTTGAGTGGATCATTTAATTCTGTTAAAACACATTCAAATGAAGTGATCAGTCTCACAGCATTCTTGCACGACGTCCTGCAATGACGGGTGCATATTAACCATTACAATATCATTTTGCAGCAATAAAGAAGAAAAAGACATTGTCAAAATATAAAAAGAGCAACAAAAAAATGACATTTTTCAAGATCACTCACCCACCACAATCACTCTCTTGCCGGGCGCGAATATTAATGACTTAACCGAAACTAGTTTCCGACATGGCGCCAGCAATCAATTATAATTAAAAGGCCATACACATGTAAAAATTAAAGCAAGTGGAAAACCCTTTTTTTTTGTAAACCTGTTACACACACGTATATAACCTTCTCAAACCACTATCATAACCATGTCATACAATATGTTCCTTCATAGCAACCATCTATAATCATTGCACTCATTGTACATGACTCTTCTCTGTATATTGTTAACATATGCATGTAAATGACCCCTTATCATGGTTTAATTGTATTAATAATCTGTCATTTATTTATTTAATATTGTTATGTTGGTGTTTGCTTTAATATGTTTATTTTCTAGTT
>JAUCMX010000158.1:0-21215 GCA_033459395.1 Hemibagrus guttatus | reverse complement strand
GTGAAGAAGGTACAGGAGTTTAAGTATTTGGGGTCAACAGTCCAGAGTAATGGAGAGTGTGGGAAAGAGGTAAAGAAGCGAGTGCAGGCAGGTTGGAATGGGTGGAGAAAGGTGTCGGGAGTTCTGTGTGATCAGAAAATATCAGCGAGAATCAAGGGGAAGGTGTACAGGACAGTGGTGAGAGCGGCCATGCTGTATGGTTTAGAGACAGTGTCACTGAGGAAGAGACAGAAGTCAGAGCTAGAGGTAGCAGAGCTGAAGATGTTGAGGTTCTCTTTGGGAGTGACAAGATTGGACAGGATTAGGAACGAGTACATCAGAGGGACAGCTCATGTTGGACGTTTGGGGGACAAAGTTAGGGAGGCCAGATTAAGATGGTTTGGACATGTTCAGAGGAGGGAGAGTGAGTATATTAGTAGGAGAATGTTGGACATGGAGCTGCCAGGCAGGAGGCAAAGAGGAGGTATATGGATGGAATAAATGAGGATATGAAGCTAGTGGGTGCAAGTGTTGATAGGGATAGGGATAGGTGGAGAGAGATGATTCGCTGTGGCGACCCCTGAAGGGAAAAGCTGAAAGAAGAAGAAGACTTGCATAATGAAGTTGAACACTTGCATAGCATTACAACTTTAGACATAACTATTTTTGAAGGGGACAGACGACAACAAAGTCTCTCTCTCTCAAATTCCACTTAAACACTGGTGGCTGATGGGCAGACAGAGCTGTTTCCAGGTGAGCAGGCAAGAACAGAATAAACCTGATTTAAATGAGTTAAGACATAATTTAATAGTCTAGATTACATTGTTCCTGTAAAAGAGAGTGCAATGAGTGTGTAATTAAGCTATGAACATTTAATAACACAAGTTAATTAAATAATTAAGCAAATACTGAGTATTTTCTATTCTAGTGTATTTTAATGTCTAACTGAATTTTATTCTTTTTGGTTTGCAGAGCTTTCCCGTCATTGGGGGCCTGATTTCACACCTGGTGCAATTTCTTGACTATTACATAGACTAGATTAGAATAGATCATTTATACAGCTGAAGGTCTTGTTGTGGAGGCCACCAGTAACAGCCTGGTGGTCCTGGGATTTGATCTCACAACCTTCTTCTCAGTACCCTGATGCCATAAACACTGAAACATCCATACATGATAAATAAACGAATAATAACAAACATAACAAATTTCAATGATGAGAGTTAAACCTGCTCCCATTGAAGACTGCTGGATGGTCAGTCATCGTGTTCATGTCATGTTGCTGCCCTAGCTATATGTCCTAGCAATCAGAAAGACTATTTCATATAGCTGACATTTCAAAATGAACTAGATTCATGCTTGTTACCATGGATAGGAAGTGTCTGATCTGTTCGTGATCGAATCCTCAACATGGGAAATCACCTGCCCATTTATTACAATCAGTGCTAAGATTCTAAAAGTTAAATGAGTTTTAATGAATGCTCATTACTCCCATTATTGGCAAATGATTAAAAAGAAATGGTTCCTCAAAGAGAAGAATAATGAACAGGTTAATTTGGTTAATTTGCAGAACATGTCAATGCAACTAATAAATCATCTCAGTCACACTTTCACTTTCTTCCATTGGAATGAAGTCATAATCGTTTGCACATTTAAAAACCTAGCCACACAAACTCGTTATTAAATAAAAAAGAAAACATTATTGAATCTTCATTCTGTTGTGTATAACACAACGTCAATGGAAACAACTGAAGGAGGCAGCAGAATAAAAAAATACATTCTATCCTCCTTTATCCTTCAGTCATTATCATAATAATGTGAAACCTCTGTTAGATTTGAGTTTAACAGATTAATTGATTCAGTGAATGCTTTAATTTCTTTCGCGGGTGTGAAATGTTTAGAGTTTATAATTATGTGTTTGTGTGAGATATTGAGGGCTAAAACATGTTACAGACATCTTTTAAAGGCTTCTGGATGAAGGGCTTTGCTAAAGAAATAAGAAAAATAAAAAGCAAACGCTTTAAATTATTCCAACATTCACAAAGATTTAACAACAGTCAAGTTGTTGGCATGAGCTTCTTTCTGACTGAATGAGCAGATGTTCAGCTGTTCCTCTGTGAATGTTTTTATATCTCTAGTGGGCGTGTCATGCAAATGAAATCCTGCATTTGAACCATTTATACTGAAACATTCAGCCCAACAACATACCAGCAGTTTGTGTTCATTTACAGCAGCAGGAATCATTTTAATGCTTTGAGATGGGACTAGGCAGTGTTTTGAGTTACTTTACTCTAGCAATCTTCATTCAATGTTAGTATTATTATTGATTTCATATAGAGAAACATTTTAAGGATTTTTCATACATTTATTGTTAACTTTAACACTTATCTTTGTATGTTCTTGCAGATTCCTGCATTCAGACACTGATCCAGTCTGATCCAGTGATCATCAAACCTGATCAGTCTCATAAACTGACCTGCACAGCCTCTGGATTAGACTTTAATAACTACTGGATGGTTTGGATCAGACAGGCGCCTGGAAAAGGACTGGAACGGATTGCAAAACGAATTGCAGTTCAGGGCCGCTTCACCATCTCCAGAGACAACAGTAAGAAGCAGGTGTATCTGCAGATGAACAACATGAGGACAGAAGACACTGCAGTTTATTTTTGTGCCCATGTACCAGAATGACATTTCCCCTTAGACATTAAGACAAAAACACATACTTGCTACAGTCACATGACAAACCCACATTTTCAAAAGCAGTGGATTCATGGAGGTCAACAAGCCAAATGTTTACAGTGTCTTAGATTTACATGTTACCACTTGTTGACTTTTACTGGACTGCTGTGAACATTCCTGTCTGAATATACGCAATACCACAGCACCATAATACACATTGGTTTGAAATTGATATTGACATTAAATTATTTGACTTTGTAATGAGCTCCTGTCAGTATTAAAGCTCTCCTTTCAAACTGTTTTGAAGTGTGAGAACTATGCAAGTAGATGTTCACAAAAATAAGAAAGAGAGCTCAATGTCATTATCACTGAGACTTATACTGATCTCTATGTCTCGCCTCTGTGTTTAGAAGATCATCTGGAATAAGCAACATTCCTGAAATCTCACTTTTTTATAATATGGAGACTAATAAAAAAATATACGTAAAAAAACACTCTACCCTGTGCAGTTACAGTATATTGATGTGACTGAGATAGTTAATGAGAAGATAAATGTTGAGGTCAGAAGGTAAACATTGTGAGGATGATAAAAGGCACCAGGCTGATCTGAGGAGGTTTTTGTACAGGCACTGCAGTGTTGTATATCACTGTGTCATTGTAGCGCACACAATAATACACAGCTGTGTCTTCCATCTGCAGATTCTGACCATGGAGAGTCACCGTGTTACTGGAGGTGTCCTGAGTGATGCTGAACCTGTCTTTCAGTGACTCTGTGCACCCTGTGCTTCCACTGCTACAGATGTATCCAATCCACTGTATATTTTTCCCGGTAGCATGTCGAATCCAGTTTGTACAATAGCTGCTATCAGTCAAGCTATATCCAGACACTTTACAGCCAATGGTCAAAGCCTGTCCAGGCTGGACATTCACATGACCTGGCTGAGCAAAATTGATTGCGGCAAAAACAACTGCAATAAAAAATGTAAAAAGTACATAGTAATCAAATTTCTCTAAAATATCTCAAGAACAAATACAGAAAGTACAACAATAGATGCTTTAAACAAATGTGTGAACTTACAAGGCACAGATGTGCACAGCAGCAGGAAATAAACAAGCAGCATGTTTACACTTGAGGCTGTACTGGTGGGATCTGCTCTTCGGTCATCCGGCTTTATTGAGGTGTATTCAGGGACAGAGTTTGCATAATATAATCACACGCAAAATGGCTCTTTTCCTGTTTTGGTGTAGAGGATGAAGAGGCTGATGGTTATAGCTATGACAATTCCTAATGTAATACGTAGACTGTTTTATATTCACCTTAAACATCATGTGTAAAATACAATAATCAGAATCAGGAGTTTATTTAACATCAAAATATAACATTTAAATATCTGGTAGTTTTTCCTTTGCATTTATCGAGAGGCCAAAATGCCAGTGATCTTATGTAGATCATAATTTGTTGTCAAAGGTTGTAATAATTATAAATTCTTTTCATAGAGGATTTTAGTTACTGTTAGCTAAGCAGGTGTGTTGTATTTCTGTTAAAATGACAGAATGTCTGCAAAATCAGATTTACATTTTTTATTTCAACAAAACCCTCATTCCAGCATACAGTATAAACTATTATTAAGTTATAATTCTCTACTTTTTTTGTTTTTACGCCTCTAGATGTCAGTCTTTGTATAGAAACCCTTCTCAGTATATTTTATCACATTCAGCATCTCTCTCTTTAAACGTTCTAATCATTCTCCAGCTTCATTTAACTCACCTAACAAAACAGCATAGCTTTCCTGCATCCTTTCACGAGTCTGTGTAAAGAGGTCCAGTCAGTATAATGTTTTCCCTACATGTTGTTTTAAAGACAGAAATATTTCACAATATGACAGAGTGAGAACTATGTAAACAGTTTAGAGGTTGAAAGTCATTTACATACTAAATTTAACTTATTCAGTTTTAAATAAATATAAACTAACTTAAGCAGCAAAGAACATTTTTCACTGTGGTTATAAAACCTGTAGATGATCAGCATAACAATATGTAAATGAATATGCAAAATGTTTCCCTTACAGCTACATATAGAGAAATATCAGCCACGGTCACTGTGGGCTCTGGAGAGTTTAGCACTGCTTTTAGATAAAAGATGTTCCTTTCAGTTCTGCTGCTGCTGGCAGCTTCATCCTGTGAGTTTCACTTCAGTAATGAACTCAGAGCTGCTAGTAAATTACTGCAGTTATAACCTACTGTACATACATTTTGGACTGAAATTGTGACATCTCTTTTTTTCAGATGTGGAATGTGCAGTAGAGCTCACTCAGGACACCTCAGTGATGTTAAAGCCTGGAGATTCTTTAACCCTCAGCTGTAAAGTATCCGGTTACTCAGTTACTGATAACAGCTACGCCACAGCTTGGATTCGACATCCTGCAGGGAAAACTCTGGAATGGATAAACAACATTTGGGGGGGTGGAGACATGTATCAGAAAGAGTCTCTAAAAAGCAAGTTCAGTATTTCTAAAGATGCCTCCAGCAGCACGGTGACTCTGAGAGGACAGAACATGCAGACTGAAGACACAGCTGTGTATTACTGCGCCCGAAGACCACACAGTGACACAACAAGCTGCAGTGCTGCACAAAAACCTCATCTTCACACTTCACTTCTTTGATGAAAAAACAATTACATTTTACACAGTAACTAATCCCCACATTACAATAAATTCAGCTTAGACACTGAGATCGGCATTTATCAAAAAATAAGTATTTACTTAGTTCATAGTTAATAATAAAATATTAGCTTTTTTATTTTTTTTTAAACTTTATATATTATTTCAAATATTATCTCAAATAATTGCTAATAATTTGAATTACAAATTACATTTTAATATAAAAAGCAGACTGTTTCATAAACTGTTTCATTGTTTGTGAAAATGTAATTAGAAGATAAAACATTTGTTGATATGAGGAAGTTTTCTGTAAAGAGATGTTTATTTCGAGTTGTTGGAAGAAGTGTCCAGTATCAGAGCGAGGTCAGGGTTAAAGGTCACTTCATTCTCAGTATGGGAATGTTTTCAGGACAGAGGAGTTTTTCTCAGTAACAGGACAAGTGGTGAGAGAAGGACTGTTTCTAGTTGTAATAATGCGCAAAATCACAGGAAATAACTTGTTTGACTAAAAATGAAAAAAGAAATAAAAATAGTTAGTGTTGATACATGAAAGACTTGAGCACATGTTGTAGGAAAACCTTTGGTGAAACCTGGAACTCTGCTTTGATTCATTGTTGATTATTTTTCTATATCAAAACCTCCCCAAGTGTTTTATTCCTTACTTACTGGCACTGAGCTTCTCCACTTGTGTTTGTTTATGTAAAAGCTTCAAGTAAGTAACAGCAATTTATTCTTAATACAGGACCATGAGAAGGCAGTCTGGGTGAATAAACCATTCAAATTTACATTTTATTTCTCACATACACAATCATACACAGTACAACACAAAGTGAAATGCTTTATCCGACTGTCTTTGATATGAAAATAGAGCCAATTAGCACTAGGGAATATATAGGATAAATATGGTGGAAAATAGAAATAAAAAAATGAAGAAATACAGAAAAGGTAATATCTGAATACAGTGGTTACAGTGATTGGATTTGTATAAGATACAGTGATGTGGTATGAATGGAATGATGAATATAAATATAGAATGTTGTATTTATTGGTAAAGCGCATGTGGTGCAATTTTACTATTGTGCAATTGTGCATTAGTCCAGCTGAGGTAGTGGATGTTATGGCATAAGTCCAGAAAAGTCCAGGCTCTAGGTGTTCTCCAGGTTGAGGGCCTGAATGACCTGCAGGATGAATCTGCTCCTCATTCTCTCTGTGTTATCCTTCAAGGAACAGAAGCACTTCCCTGAACTCATGAGAGAAAAGAGACCATTGTTGGGATGGCTGAGGTCTTTCACTATCTTCCTGTCCTTGGTCCAGCACCATTAGCTGTAGACTCATCCATTCACACTCAGCTCTCAGATCTTCCTCTTTATTCCTATCTATTCTAGCAGTTATTAATATTAATAATAATAATAATAATAACCATGTAATGTAACACATTTACATTATGATGTCCTTAATTATTTGAAGCAATTCAGCTCTAGACAATGATTCTGATGTCTAGTTGTGACTATATACTGTACTATACATGCTTTTATTCCTCCTATTTGTGACACCAGCTGCAGGAACACTACAGGTCAGTGGATAATTTCCTGAATTTAGAAACACAGAGTCTGTTCAGCAGATCAAATGAAATGTACATGTTTTCTGCAGCATCATTACTACTAACTCCTAAATATAAAAATCATCTGTAGGGGGCAGCAACACACTTGTTTTCAAGAAGAATTCATGAAACTATGAAATCTAACAGCTGAAGGATGTTTATGCAAATTCATCCTGTTATATAAAAAATCAGCCTCTTGCTCACCAGAAGTTTGTGTCACTCGACTGAATCAAAGAGCTTGATGATGGGGCTGAGGGTCGCTCAGTATTACATCTTTGTTGTAATGTTAACCAAAGGTACCTGAGACTTCTTTACTGTATATTTCTTCCCTCAGAATATCTTGAATGTGTTGATGATGATCTTTGGTTATGTTTTATCTGCTAGGTGTCAGCAGTGATGAGATCAGACTGGACCAGTCTCCTGCTGTGGTAAAGAAACCTGGAGAAACTGTGAAGATCTCTTGTAAGATACACGGCTTTGTTATGACAAGCAGCTACATACACTGGATACGACAGAAACCAGGGAAAGCTCTAGAATGGCTTGGCCGGATGGATGCAGGCAGTAATCAAGCAATATATGCAGAATCTGTGAAGAACCAGCTCACCTTTACAGAAGACGTCTCAGCAAGCACACAGTACTTAGAGGCCAAGAGTCTGAGGACAGAGGACACTGCGGTTTATTACTGCGCCCGACAAGACACAGTAACTGGATCTGAGGAAGCAGCTGTACTAAAACCATACACACATTTTCACACAGTGTTTCACAAGTCACATGTACTGTCATCATTTATCTATTATGTTCTATGGTTATTAAAAAGCTCAATTAGATTTTGTTTACAATTGATTATATTACAATTCAGAAAGAAATAAATGAGTATTAAACACTTTAATGTTTTCTTGAAATGTTGAAAATCTTACCCAGCATTCAGACTCCCTAAAGACCAAGTGATACCATTTCTGATAATTATATCTGTACCTCTATACTGTAAGTTTGGCTTTAACAGCTTCAACAATGTTCATATTCTGGTTCTCTAAATGACTCTAAATAAAGTGCAGCTAAATTTCTCCGTCTGCATCTGCAGGTTTTATGTGTTCAGGAGTCCACAAGAGAACAAATGTCTGTGCTCTCATTAATAGAGAACCAAAACGACTGGAATTAGAGGTATTAGAGGAGTAAAACAAATCCACACATGCTACTGTATCCCATCACCCTGTCCCTGATTATTTTCCTAGAACATCATGCCTCCATGTGTTTTATTCCTTTCTCAATCTGTCATTGAGCTTTTCTGCTTCTGCTGTATTTTAGATAAAGATCCAAGTTTTAATGTCTTTTGTGAAATGTAAAATTATTCTCAATACAGGACCAAGTTACTGATGTCTAAAAGCCCTAAGAGGGCAGTCTGTGTGAACAAAACCATCTTTAACTGCTCATTAATACACACTCAGCTTCAGTTACAGTGATACACAGTGATGTATTAAAAAGACATGAGATCTAATGAGTAAAGAGCAGTGATGAACCTGACAGCATGAAACACACCCAGAGTCTTACAGGAAGCTTTTTCTCATCTCAGCTGCTCCTCTGTGAATGTTTTTATATCTCTAGTGGGCGTGTCATGCAAATGAAATCCTGCATTTGAACCATTTATACTGAAACATTCAGCCCAACAACATACCAGCAGTTTGTGTTCATTTACAGCAGCAGGAATCATTTTAATTCTTTGAGATGGGACTAGGCAGTGTTTTGAGTTACTTTACTCTAGCAATCTTCATTCAATGTTAGTATTATTATTTATTTCATACTGAGAATAATTTTAAGGATTTTTCTTACTTGGTTTTTTAACATAAACACATATGTTTGTGTGTTCTTGCAGATTCCTGCAGTCAGACACTGACCCAGTCTGATCCAGTGATCATCAAACCTGATCAGTCTCATAAACTGACCTGCACAGCCTCTGGATTAGACATTAGTGGCTATTACATGTATTGGATCAGACAGGCGCCTGGAAAAGGACTGGAATGGGTTGCAAGCATGTACAGTAGTAACATATATTACTCCAGCACTGTTAAGGGCCGCTTCACCATCTCCAGAGACGACAGTAAGAAGCAGGTGTATCTGCAGATGAACAGCATGAGGACAGAAGACACTGCAGTTTATTACTGCGCTCGTGACACACAGTGATACTTCCCCTTAGACATCAGTACAAAAACACATACTTACTATAGTCACATGACAAACCCACATTTTCAGTGCCTCTGACCGACATATTGCCACTTGGTGATTTTTAATGGATTGTTAGTAACATTGTCTGCACATATATACTGATGTAAGGTTATTTAATTCAGTTCTGAATCTAAGCAATAAAAATATAACAGAACACATACAACAGTGTGGCTTTGGACATATACTTAAACTCATACTTACACATACTTTGGACACATACTTACTATAGTCACATGACAACATGACAAGCTCACATTGTCTGGACATTTATCCTTATGTAATATTTATTTAATTCCCTGAATATATGATATTATATATATATATATATATATATATATATATATATATATATATATATATATATATATATATATATATATAATATATGATATTACATATATATATATATATATATATATATATATATATATATATATATATAATATATGATATTACATATATATATATATATATATATATATATATATATGTGTGTTACGGAGGCAAGTGCCCCCGATGGACCACTAGTGGGCCTTCAGCAGGGGTTTTGTGTATTCAGTCATGTGTTCGTTTTAGCCACGCCTTTCCCTAATGTGTTCCTGCCTGTGTTCACCTGTTCCTAATGTGTCTCTGATTATGTTCCTTATTTATAGTGGCCAGTCCTCGTCTTTGTGTTGCATCTTTGTGAATATGTGTCTCTTTTGTTTAATAAAACCCCTGTCCGCCGTCTATCTCCGCGTTGGGTCTGATGTATCTACACCGGCACAACCAGCGTGCTTCGTCAGCTCAGCGTTATGTGACAGAAGGACTGGCCGAAACCGTACAGACCCAACGCGGCGCGAGGTATGCGAGGCTTCCTTTTCCTCCTAAATCGTTCCCGTTTTAGATTTTTTTTTCTCTCCGGCACATCTTTCCGCGTCTGTTCCTCTTTGTAGCGGAAAGATGTTTTTAACCTGCCTTTTTTTTCTTTTTTGCCGGTACTCGCTCCTCTTCTGTTTCTGTGGGGAACGCGGCTCCACTTCCGGTTCTCCGTGGAGGGCGTTACCTCACCTCCGTCGGCAGAGTATATTACCGGCTGCCCTTGCTTTTGTTTTTTGAGTTTTTTTCTTCTTCCGGAGTGCGATTTTTTTTCTTTTTCCCTAAGCCCTTGTTCCTGTTCCGGTGAGGTCTCCTGCTTGGATTATTTTTTTCTTCTTCTTCGGTATGGGTGCATCACTCCGCCTCTGTTTCCTGTGGGGGGCGTCTCTCTCCTTCTGTTTCCGTACAGGATGCCGCCTCACTTCTGTCGGCGGAGGATGGCCCCGATCAGACCTTCTTCTTCCTCCTCGTCGTTGCCGGGACTCGCTCCGCCTCACTCCTCATCGGCGGAGGAGATCGCCGGCCACACCTCCCTCCCCCCCTCCCTTCGTGCGTTTTCGGCCCAGCCGGGCTGAGTTCATCACTTGGCTCGACTACGCGTCTGGGGACGTCGCTCGGCTCTGCTACTCGGCGGTGGACGTCGCTCGGCTCTGCTGCTCGGCAGTGGACGTCGCTCGGCCCTCCTGCTTGGCGGTGGACGTCGCTTGGGACCCTCTGGCCTTACCACCGTGTCCATCGCTACCCCCACTTACCTCGCCTTGCTCCTCGCTCCTCCCACTCACCTTGCCGTGTTCCTCGCTCCCGCCACCTGCCTCGCCTTGCTCCTCGCTCCCCCCACTTGCCTCGCCTTGCTCCTCGCTCCCCCCCCTTGTTGCCTCTCTGTGTTCCTTGCTCCTCTCGGGGTTTCCCTGGACCAAAGAATTTTCCGGACTAGGGGGAGGGGTTGGCGCGTCGGGAGCCGCGCCGTGGGGGGGGGGTACTGTTACGGGGGCAAGTGCCCCCGATGGACCACTAGGGGGCCTTCAGCAGGGGCTTTGTGTATTCAGTCATGTGTTCGTTTTAGCCACGCCTTTCCCTAATGTGTTCCTGCCTGTGTTCACCTGTTCCTAATGTGTCTCTGATTATGTTCCTTATTTATAGTGGCCGTCTGTCTTAGTTAAGTTGCCAGTCCTCGTCTTTGTGTTGCGTCTTTGTGAATCTGTGTCTCTTTTGTTTAATAAAACCCCTGTCCGCCGTCTATCTCTGCGTTGGGTCTGATCTATCTACACCGGCACAACCAGCATGCTTCGTCAGCTCAGCATTATATGACAGTATGTACATATATACAGTAATCATGATGTGACAGACTGAGAGCGATGGAAGCAGTGTTCAAAAATCTAGAAAATTGAGCTCATTGAGTCTAATATTGATTTCCAAATTGACTGATTGGTTCACACATGTGTGTGTGTGTGTGTGTGTGTGTGTGTGTCAGTGTGTGTGCGTGTGTGTGTGTGTGTGTGTGTGTGTGTGTGTGTGTGTGTGTGTGTGTTTTATGTGTTTGTGTGTGAGTTTATCCAGTTGCAGGTCTGGATGTTGAGGAGCCTGATTGCTTGAGGAAAGAAACTGTTACACAGCCTGGTTGTGAGGGCTCGTATGCTTTGTATAAGTGTGTATGAGGGGTGTGTGGGGTCATCCACAATGCTGTCGGCTTTGCGGATGCAGCGTGCATTGTAAATGTCTGTGATAGAGTAAAGAGAGACTCCAATGATCTTCTCAGCTGTCCTCACTATACGCTGCAGGGTCTTGCAATCCGAAACAGTGCAATTCCAAAACCAGACAGTGATGCATCTGCTCAGGATGCTCTTGATGGTCCATCTGTAGAAAATGGTCAGGATAAGGAGAGGGAGATGGGCTTTCCCCAGCCTTTATAGGAAGTAGAGATGCTGCTGGGCTCTCTTACTGATGGAACTGGTGTTGAGTGACCAGGTGAAGTTCTCTGCAAGATGAGCACCAAGGAATTTGGTGCTCTTGATGATCTCCAATGAGGATCTGTTGATGTTCAGTGGAGAAAGGATTCTCTGAGCTCTCCTTAAGAACCATCTCTTTGGGTTTGTCAACATTCAGAAACAGGTTGTTGGCTCTACACCAGGCTTTTAGCTGTTACACCTCTTCTCTGTATGCTGATTCGTCGTTTTTACTGATGAGACCCACCACGGTTGTGTCATCTGTGAACTTAATGAGGTGGTTCAAACTGTGCATTGCTACACAGTCGTGAATCAGCAGAGTGAACAGCAGTGGACTGAGCACTCAGCCAGTGCTCATCGTGGTTGTGCTGGAGATGCTGTTCCTGATCCGGACTGACTGAGGTCTCCTGACTGAGTTGCAGAGGGAAGTGTTCAGGCTCAGCTTCTCAGTCAGGTGCTGAGGGATGATTATGTTGAATGCTGAACTGAAGTCTATGAACAGCATTTGTACGTATGTGTCTTTATTGTCCAGGTAGGTGAGGCCCAGATGCAGGGTTGTGGCAATGCATTGTCTGTGGAGCAGATTGGATGATACACAAACTGCAGGGGGTCCAGTGAGGTTGGTAGCTGGGTCTTGATGTGCTTCATGACGAGCTTCTCGAAGCACTTCATCGCGATTTGTGTGAGTGCGAGGGGAGGATAGTCATTTAGGCAGGACACTGTAGATGTCATCAGCATGAGGATGATGGTGGTTGTTTTGAAAATGCTTATGGTGGTTGCTCAGGAAAATGTTGAAAATGTCAGTTAAGACATTCACTAGCTGTTCTGCATATTCCTTGACTACTCTGCCAGGAACGTTGTCTGGTCCAGCAGACTTCCGTGGGTTAACTTTGCATAGAGTTCTCTTCACATCAGCCGTGGTCAGACAGAGCACCTGGTCGTTGGGAGGAGAGATGGTCTTCCTTGCTGCTGTGTTGTTCTGCACCTCAAACCGAGCATAGAAGTCATTCAGTGCATCTGGGAGGGAGGCATCACTGTCACAGGCAAGTGAAGTCTTGTAGTTCTTGATCTCCTGGATGCCCTGCCACATGCGCTGGCTGTCTTCACTGTCCTGGAAGTGGCTGTGGATTCTCTGTGAGTGTGCACACTTTGACTCTCTCATGACTCGGGACAGTTTAACTATTGCTGTTCTTAAGACCATCTTGTACCCTATTCTGAAGGTGGAGTCTCTAAAGTTCTATCATAAGCACATCATAAGCCTCATCATAGCACAGAGATAGCCCTGGTTAAAGTGATAAATGACTTACTACTGGCCTCTTATCAGGGTTGTGTCTCCTTGGGTTTGTCTGACCCTAGTGCAGCTTTTGACATCACTGATCATGCTATTTTACTTGATAGGCTACAAAATGGTGTTGGTCATAAGGGGACAGCCCTTTACTTGCTTAGGTTTTATTTGACTGACTATTATAAGTTTGTAGATCTAAAAAAAATGACTTCTCTATGCATACTATAGTTATGATCTATGTTCCACAAGGTTCTGTTTAAGGCCCACTGCTTTTCTCCTTATATATCAGAAATTATACTGAATTATAAGTTGCTTTAAAGCTCCTGGTTACACAATACCACTCGACTATATACAGTTGAATAAAGGGCATTATTCATAATCACACTCTCTGGTGTCGTCCAAATGAAGATGGCTTGCCTTTTGAGTCTGGTTACTCTAAAGGTTTCTTTCACATAACATCTCAACATTCAGTTGAAGGGTTGCACATAGTATCAAGTTGTAGCAGTACTGTCTCTCTTTAGAAGAGATTGGAGTGGGTTTTAATTGGGCTCTCATTCCGAGGGTTTAAAACAGGTGTTAGTGACTTCATAGGGGAGCATCCCTACCTAGCATTGCCTCATTTCCGGAGCACCATGTAAATGGCCATGAGGTAAGAGCTGTTTGTTGCCTTCGTATGGCACATGTTTGGTGGTTATGCAGGGTTTATTTGGGTCTGTTTTATTTCTATGGTGGACTGAGGAGCCTGGCAGGATACTTTGAGTAATAGTCATCTTTTAACAGAATGAATGTTGTACCTCACAGCTCCTTGTGTGGGTTAAATTGCCAGTTAACAAGTATGTGATTGTTTTTAACAAGGGTTGGTTTGAAATAGCTTAATTAGCAACTTTTCTGTCGGTGTGTTTTGTATCTACCCAGTTAATGGCTGTCTAAGCAACGTTGCAGCAGGTTTCAGGCTTCTGGGTTTCATACGAACATCTATGAGATTTGTTTTTGCGTTCTCTTGTGGTAAACTTCTAGGAGTGGGACTGCGTGAAATAGACTTATCTTCAATTTCGTAAATGATCATCAGGACAGCGTGAGACTGGCTGGTGTGGTTGTCCGACTGGACCAGGTCTTTGGCGCAGCAGTTGTAGCGGATTCCCCGCCGTGCATGTATATATGCTTTGGGTGCTCTTTAACTCTTTCTGTTCTAGCTCACAAGCATTGTGGTACTGGACCAACCAATAATGCTGTATGGTGTCTTATAATCCTCCAGTTTGAACAGTCGAAAGTGTAACATTAAATTGAAGCCAGAAGCACATATTAATGTGTTTAGCCACCAAAGTGTCACCATTTTGTTTTGTCATTAAAATTTCAGTTTTATCTCTTTTCTTTATTTTTTTCCTTCTTGGTTCATTTGCTTTTTGTCTTCTTTTTTATCAAGCAGTGATGCGTTCTTGTTTGTTTTATTTTTATGCAGAGTGAATTCAGTTGTTTGTAACTTCTTTCTTGCTTTTTTTATTACTTTTGTTAACGGCACTTTAAAATATCTGTTTTTTCACTTATTTTTTCACTGTTTGTGTAATTCATGATTTGTTATTTGAGTTGTTAAACACAGGTTGGACAAATGAAAACACTATCATTTATGTGCCTACATCCTCCTGTGTCTCTCAGTAACATGACGAGATGTATTTTATAATGCTGTTAGAACATAAGTTTCCACATTAAACATAACTATTAACAGGGTTGGGGAGTAACGAGTTACATGTAACGGCGTTACGTAATTTAATTACACAAATAAATGTAACAGTAATTCGTTACAGTTACTGAGAAAAAATGTGTAATTAAATTACAGTTACTTATGAAAATGTTAAAGATTACAAATAGGGTTACATCTGAATATTTCCTTTAAAAAACTAGGATATGTTGAATAATATTAATGTGTTGCTAGAATTGGTTAAAGCGGTGCTATTCTCATGCTTTTGATTGGTTCTCTGGTTTGAGTTTGCGGCACCGAGTCTGCTAATTACATTAATCCACATTACCGCTGAAAGCTTTAGGCTACTACAACCTGTCTGAGAGTCGCCACCATGGCGAGTGATAAAAATGCATTTCAGTGCTGGAAATGTAAAAATAATTTCCTCCTGAAATCCGATAAGGGCAAATCTAACAGTTCAGTGCGAAATGAGTTATCCAGCTGTTAAAAGGCTTCAATGTGGAACCTGAGGAGGCATCTGCAGGTATGTAACCTAGCCTTTCTTTATTTTATAAAAGCATATGGTTTTTGTCATTATTGTGAGTGTACAGAAATAAAAACAGACCCTTTAGTTTGGAATGATATATTACTGATTTCTGTATAATAAAAAGTGATGGAGTGGTCAGTCGAGTTACTGTAGCTGCTATGTGGAAAAAATAACGGCTATGAGACACCAGTGTTTTTCTTTTATTAACTGTTTTATTGCCTATTTGGGTTTATGTATATGCTTTATATTTTCAGATAATGTTTTTTTCCAAGGCATTGTTACTTGCCTGTGTGTCCTGTCATAGCTATGCAAAGATTTGATTCCTAAAACAGTGTTAAACAGTTTTTGTTATGAAGTCTGGTGTTGTGGTGGCTGTGCTTAAAATGAAATGAATATAATCTTAATTCAAGTGATGAAAGATGTTGAAATTCTAACAGTAAACAGAGTTGAGTATTACTGTAAGGTTAACCCTGCCTGCTAGAAATGTTTGTAAATGATTTAGTTGAAAATATCCTTTAGAAACTTAAAAGTAATCAAAAAGTTATCAAATGTAATCACTTACTTTACTTTTATAAAGTAATTGAAAAGTTACACTATTTATTACATTTTAAATAGGGTCATTTGTAATCTGTAACCTATTACATTTCCAAAGTAACCTTCCCAACACTGTGTACAGCTCAGTGCTAGGGGTGTACAAAAACATCAACATCAATAAAAATGCAAGGATGTTCAAATTGATGAGTAATACATTATAATGGGGAAAACCCTCTCTTTCACCAAAACTCAGTCAAACAGATGCAAAGCCCCTAGAGGGGAACACTACGATATAACAGAAGGGGTGTGGGGGGTGTGTGTGTGTGTGTAGGGGGGGTACGTCCGGGGTCCATGTGTCTGTGTGTGTATGTCTCTGTGTGTGTCTGTTGAATGGGCGTGTCATTCAAAAACCTGCCTGCAGTTTGTGTTCATTTACAGCAGCAGGAATCATTTTAAAGTTACTTTACTCTAGTAAACTTCACTCAATGTTATCTCCAGAGACAACAGTAAGAAGCAGGTGTATCTGCAGATGAACAGCATGAGGACAGAAGACACTGCAGTTTATATTCAGAAACAGTGGATTCATGGAGGCAAAACAAACAAAATAAAAATGAAAATAAACCAAAATAAAATTGTCTCTGACTTACATGTGACCACTTGTTGACTTTTACTGCATGTAAATTGTTGTGAATATTGTCTGGACATCTCCGTCACACTTTCATCTAATTCTATTGGAATGAAGTCGTAATAGTTTGCAGCATTTTAAAACACAGTCACACAAAGTCATTTTTAAATAAAAAAAGAAAACATTATTGAAAGAGCGTTCATTTTGAACCATTATTAACCCCTTCATTTCCATCGCTGTCTAAAGAAATGACATTGACTGACACTTTAACCATATAAGAGTTTATCCAGACGACTAAACATACGTGTGATATTTATTCTAATTTAAATATTTACAGTTTATACTGTACTTTGAAGAAATCCATCTATCCTCATCACATTATATACAGTTTGAGAGAATATAATGGATGGATGAAAAAAACATTTTTAAAAAATCGCAGTATTAGGTGAATTACCATGAACATGAACATTGTGGGAAAAAAGAGAAAGTTTCAAATATAAAATCTTTTTGTTAGTGGGGTTTATAAATTTTTAAACAAAAGAGTTTTTCTCCCCATTATAAACTCACACATCCTCCATCAGATGAATCTCCTCCTCATGATTTAATACATTTCAGATACATTCTCCTCCCATCATCAGCAGATAAACAAATCCAAGCATCAGAGCTGGATCTCACTCTATTTATATGATGTGATGGTGTCTGTTAAACTTTGGAGAACAGAGAAGACTCCAGTACAAACAACACACACCATGTTCTCTACATCTCTACTGCTCCTGCTGGCAGCTGCTTCTTGTGAGTGCTTTATCAAATTCATTCATTTACTAGATGAAGAATAAAGGTGCAGCATATATTGTGTGAGATATCACCATGTGTTTTCCTCCACAGATGTGCATGGCGTGGAACTGACTCAGCCTGCTTCCATGACAGTCCAGCCAGGCCAGAGTCTCTCCATCCACTGCAAGGTTTCATATTCAGTTACGGGCTATGAAACAGCTTGGATCCGACAACCTGCAGGAAAAGCTCTGGAGTGGATTGGAATAATCTATACTGGTGGGAGTACAGGTTACAGTGACAAACTGAAAAATAAGTTCAGCATCTCCAGAGACACTTCTACTAACACAATAACAATTGGAGGACAGAACATGCAGACTGAAGACACAGCTGTGTATTACTGCGCTCGTTACACACACAGTGAGACAGAATAGTTGATTCCTCTTACAAAAACCTTATGAGACATGTTACACACATCCTCTCAATGCAACTAATAAATCATCTCAGTCACACTTTCACTTTCTTCATTTTTAAATAAAAAAGTAAACATTACTGAAAGAGTGTTCATTCTGAACCATTATTAATCCCTTCATTTTACAGGATTTTTAACCAACAGTTGGAATCAGCATTTACTGAGTGGATTCAGGAATAATACAGCATGTTTCCAGCAGTGTGTTGTGTTTAACACACAGTCTGTTCTCACAGTGTGAGGTGCAATCATTGAAACAACTGAAGGAGGCAGCAGAGCTCAACAAATAAAGTGAAAAAAGTGAATCCACAAACTGTATTCTGTATGAGACTCCCTCACTATCACTCATTATCAGACAAATATTCATTTATTTTTCATACTTTAGGATTATTTGTGCTACATATTACCATATGTTCACATTTCATATTATGGTATTATTTGAAACATTGAAGGCCAAAACATATTAGAGAAATCCTCTCAAAGTCTACTGGATAAAGGGTTTTTCTTCTTGAGGTTTATTCAAAACGTTTAAGTAAAAAAAGAGAAGCAGATTATTTCAATTATTCCATCATTCACAAAGATTTAATAACAGACATGTTGTTGGCATGAACTCCTGACTAAATGAATCAGTGATGATTTGTGACCTGAATTATTTCTTTAATTAATTTCACTTTCTATTAGACACACAGATGAAAAAAATAACAGTTTCTGAACAGACCAGAATGTTCTTCTGGGTGTTACAGTTTAGAGACTGAAAGTCATTTACATACAAAAATGAACTTACTTATTCAGTTTTAAATAAATATAAATAAACTTAAGCACCAAAGAACATTTTTCACTGTGGTTATAAAACATGTAGAAGATCAGCATAACAATATGTAAATGAATATGTAAAATGTTTCCCTTACAGCTACATATAGAGAAATATCAGCCACGGTCACTGTGGGCTCTGGAGAGTTTAGCACTGCTTTTAGATAAAAGATGTTCCTTTCAGTTCTGCTGCTGCTGGCAGCTTCATCCTGTGAGTTTCACTTCAGTAATGAACTCAGAGCTGCTAGTAAATTACTGCAGTTATAACCTACTGTACATACATTTTGGACTGAAATTGTGACATCTCTTTTTTTCAGATGTGGAATGTGCAGTAGAGCTCACTCAGGACACCTCAGTGATGTTAAAGCCTGGAGATTCTTTAACCCTCAGCTGTAAAGTATCCGGTTACTGATTTAAACTAATTTAAGCACCAAAGAACATTTTAAGAAACATGTGAATTTATTATTAGCACTGAGAGTAAAGAACAACCTCCATCATAAAGACCTGGTTATAACTGACCACTGATTCATTTGATTAAAAACTGTTGCCATCACCCACCCACCATTTACCATAAACCAACCCCTGTTTGCTATCATCTAACCCAGACCTGGGCATTTTACTAACCCCGGGCCACAGCTGGCCATTTGGCTGTCCCTGTCCAGCCCATGTGAAATTAGAAATCAAATGTAAACATGTCTATGCCATGCACACCATACAATTGCGTTGCTTTTATTTTAAAGGTGACTGTATTTTTTTACATTTATGTATGTGTGTGTCTACACACCTTCACAGATGCTGAGTTAGCTGTTAGCCCTCAAAAGTGTCAGCTCACATAAATATTTATTTACTGAAGTCAGAGGTAAAGCTTTGTGCTTTGTTTGTGAAATACAGATTGCTGTTTTTAAAGATTACAGTTTGAATTGTCACTACACAACTAAACATGCAGAGAAACACAAGAACTTGACTGATGCAGAGCAGCGACAGTGCGGTCAGTTAAATGGAGGCCATAATCTAGCACCTGTTTGCCATCATCTAAACCCTGTTTGCTATCATTTTCTGGACAGAAAAATCTTCATGTAGTTTGGTTAATCATCTAACAAGTGTGTGTTTTAAACCAAACTGTTTTTTTTTTTTTTTCAAATTAGATTTTAAGGTGATTTAGGGGAGAGGATGACATGTTATACTGATTCATATTGGTCCTTCAAACTATTTGAAATCTATAAACACTTGTGAAACCCTGATTACTTTCTACACTAATTACCCCAAAATGCAGACTTAAATATAATATTGATCAGCTACACAGTGAGCAGCGTGTGCAGAGACACTTTTACTAACACAATAACAATTGGAGGACAGAACATGCATATCCTCAGTCAGGGCTAGATACTACACCATTTCTATGTCTTTCTAAGAGACACTGAAAAGAGACTGTCTCTTACAGTCAAATTCCCACAGAGGGAAATTGAAGAGATTATTAATCCCTGCAGTTTTAACCAATATTTGAAATCAGTGTTTAATTTGTGTATTCAGTTCTCATAGATTTAGGTGCAGTAATTGACACAACTGAAGGAGGCAGCAGAGCTCAACAAATAAAGTGGAAATAGGTGAATCCATAAACTCACCTGAAAACAGCTGATATGGTATAAACTCACTCATTAACACCTGCCATTAGCTTCTTATTGGTTCAAACATAAACTCAAACTGAAGTGATAGATATTTCTAAAAATACAGACGTGCAAGAGACATTATTTACACATACATGAATCCATGAATTTGATCCTAAGATAAGGAGTGTCTCTATGCAAATGTCCTTTCCTGTTATATATTTAAGCAACAAAGACCAAGAGCTTTTACTTCTTCTGCTTCAACACACACCATGATCTCTACATCCCTACTGCTGCTGCTGCTGGCAGCCGTACACTGTAAGTGTTTTTACATTTGACATGTAATACAGTTTTGCTTCCTTAAAGCTTTTCACTTTTACATCATTAAAATAACTTTTCTTTAACAGGTGTTCACTGTGTTGAGCTGATCCAGACCGGATCCACAGTATTAACTCCTGGTCAGTCACTGACTCTGACCTGTAAAGTGTCTGGATATTCATTAACTGATAGCAGCTACTGTACAAACTGGATACTGTTACAACCGGCGGTGTCCGGCTGGATATAACAGACCCAACGCGAAGCTTCCGTGAAACAAAAGTGGTTTATTAAACGTAACACACGAGACATGACATGAAACAAAAAACCGCGACACCACATCGGCCTACATACAAACGAGGACTAGCAACTAAAGAAGACAAAGACAGGACTATATATAGGAAACATAATCAGGGAAACATTGGGAACAGGTGATCAGGGGCAGGAACACACATTAGGCGAGGGCAGGGCTTAAACACACACATGGCCAAAACATAAACATAAACAGACATGACAACCCCTACTGAGGGCCCCCTAGTGGTTCACCCTCAGCCCTGCTACCCGTAACAATTACAGCAAAGCACATGGCACATTGTGTTTTTCTCACCTTTTGTTTCAGATCAAACAGGAGTTCAGAAGTAT
>JAUCMX010000157.1:0-21293 GCA_033459395.1 Hemibagrus guttatus | reverse complement strand
CATCAGCCCCACGCCCCTGTGTCCGATCGGATGCGGGGGCGAGGAGACGGTCGAGCACGCCCTGTGGTCGTGTCCCGTCGCGGCACGATTCTGGAGGCGGGTCTCGGAGTGGTGGTCAGCCGAAGAGGGCGCGGGCATAGATTGCGACCTTGTGCTGTACGGCAGGGGACTGAAGCGCATGGGACCGGAGACGGCCAACCCGTTGTGGCAAACCGTCTCTGTGGCGAAGTGCGTTCTATGGGGCGCGAGGTGCGAATGCATCCGGAGCCAGACTCCGCGCGTCCGCCAGGTCGACCTGTTCCACGTGTTTCGGGCCAGGCTCGGGAAGGTGAGGCAGGTAGGGGGAGGAGGGGAAGGTTTCGTGAGGGCAGGAGTCGGGGGGGTAATGGGGGGTGGTTTTTCGGGGGTGACGGTGGTGGGGGCACCATGGTGGCCCCAGGCAGACCGAGAGGGACAGGGGTAGCGAGGGGTTTTTGTTTTATGGGCTTTAGTTTGGTTGGGGGTGGGCTTCCTTTTGGTTAGTTTTCCCTCAGCCTCTTTTTTGTTTTGGTTGGTTTTGTTTTGTTTTGGCTTTTGTTTGTTTTGTTGTTTTACTGTCTGGGTTTTCTTGGGAGGGGGGATAAAATTAATGCTCTGTGATGTTTTTGTTGCGGGCGGATTGGGACTGTGTTGTGGGGTTTCTTGTTATGGACTACTGCTTTGGGTGGGTGGTGGGATTAATTGTGATTATCTGACATTGAGATTCATGGATTTGTGTGTCTTTTTGCTGGTGGTGGGTCCGTTTTGTTTAAAATGCTTTTGTTATGTTTTGGATGAATGATTTAATAAAAAAATAAATTCTGTTCTTATCAGTTTAATATCTGATATGTCCTCTGTATGAGGACTCTATATTAAACAGATTTTTAGAGCTGGAAGTCAGAAAAAGGGCTTGCTCCGTCTGCTCCATGCATCAGCCTGGTTTTGCAGTACTTCCAGGATTGGTGCACCATCTTCTGATGTAAAAAAAGAGAGAAAAATTTACTTTACTTACTACTGACTTACTTACTTACTTCTCTCTGACATGACATCTATTTTTTTTTGTTTTTTTTCCAAACTATGCACAAACACTCAATTTCCTTTTCCATCAACCCATGGGTGTTAAACTACAACATGGCCAATATGTAGTCATGACAAACCTGGTCAGAACACAACATGAAACAGATGACAATCAACAATAACCAACGCAGACATGCACACAAGGATCCCTATTTATAGGGCTAAACATCATGGCTAATGCGAAACAGGTGACAATGGGGTAGGACAATAGGCAGGGCATAGCACAAAACACACACGAAAATGCAGGCTTCCGAGACTCACTAGGAGCTGTCCAGCTGTTCCTGACAATAACTAAAAAAGAAAGTTCATCACATCATCACAATTAAAAGAACCAAAGACTTAAACTACTTCAGTCTGTGTGCATTGAATTTATTTAATACACGAGTTTCACAATTTGAGTTGAATTAGTGACATAAATGAACTTTTCCATGACATTCTAATTTATTGAGATGCACCTGTAGGCCTACTGCAATTTCAGTTTTCTGTCTTGATTAATGCAAACTGCATTAAAGGCTTTATGATGTGTTGAAAATTACTCTAATTAGCTTGATTGTACAATTAGAGATTATTAAAACATTCTTATTCTAAACTGAATTAAAATCACAAATCATTTACAGTCAAATGCATTATATATAAAAGTACTATCTATGTTAGAATGAAGAATAGCTGTAGTCTATATAATTGTGTAAAGTAGTATTCATAATCAAAGAAGTCAGCATCTCTGGGGGATGTAAGCAGAATCCTAGTACTTGGCCAACAATAATATAACAGACTACACCATCTTGTGGTGAAAGGAAAGAGACTTTAACACACCAAGGTCTTTTCTGTTTGAATTTATTTATTTTTTTTTTACGCAATAATAAAACTGTACCCCAATTTGCACAGAAAAAGCCTGCAGGGAATAAGAGACCATTTTTTTTTGTTTGTTTATTCACAAATTATGACAATAATAATTTACAGAACATAACTTTATTCAACTCCTGAACTTGGACAGAGCCTCAACTGCTTCATTGAAGTTCAGAATTGGTACCAACTGGACCCTCTGAGTACCTTTCTGTTTAACTTTCTATCTAATGTAACTGAGAAAGTTCTGGTTTCCTGGCCAAAATAGAATAGTTATGAATGAATGAATGAATGAATGAATGAATGAATGAATGAGTGAGCTGTCTCATAATAATCAAACATTATAATAATATAAACTCTTTATAAATCTTGAGAAAGAAAAAGAGAGAATTCCCCAAAAGGGCATGTAGTGGATGATCAGATCCACTTTCTTACTCGTTTTATCTAGTTTTATGGACAATCGTGGATGAGGTGGTTGAGCCTCAGTGACAGTTTCACTGGCTTCAATAATTAGCAGCAGAAACTCAGGTCTTGATCCAGGTTTTTGTCGATACCAGTGGAGACTGTAAACTGATCCAGTATATGTGCAGGACAGTGAGATGTTGCTGCCTTCCATTGAAAATACATTGGTTTGATCTGGTTTAATGCTATTGTCAGCAGCCTCTGCTATAAAAACATTACAACAATATTGTAATATTTTAATCATAAATCACACATTTCACATGGAATATTGTGTCTTCTCTTATTAGAAAAGAATAATACTTTTGTGTGCAGTGTATATGACTTACCAACATCAGCAAGAGTGAAAAACACCACGAAGAGGAACAACATTGTTTTCCTGAGTGTTTAGTTCAAACCTCTAGCTTTAGAAATGAATGCCAGTGTTACTATTTGATGTACATCTCCATCTCTAGCTCCACCTACTTGTATTTATGTATATTCATGACAACTGTGCTGTTCTAGATACTGCTTATATAAATCTTTGTAGAAATATTTTGCAATAATAATAAAATATAGTCCTAAGAAGCCATGGATTCACTCATACCATTTACTCAGTTCCATTTCCTCATTGTTCTGTGAAATTCTATCTAAGACAGTTTTACTGGATTAAATGTATGTTGCAGTGGTATTTATTGGATTTGTGTGTAGAAATTTGTTGTGTTTGTTTTCCTTCCTCTGTGTGTCATGTGTGCAGCAGAAAGCAGCTTACTGTTAGAACCACTAAGTAAGAAAATAAGGTTTATTTGAGAATAAAGAAGAAATATTTATACAAACTTTAATTAAACCCTTAATGCTCAGTCATAACCAACACACAAGCTTAGAGGTAGTTAAATAAAAAAATAAAATGTTCCTGTACTCAAGATAGCAACAGAAGTGAAAGAACAATAAAAGCAGAGTTTCAGATGAGTTCAGTGTTTCTGACACAGCAGGTGCTTTTGTTTGTCACAGAAATAACATTAGATGAGTATTTATTCTTATTACAGTTTAGTCTTAAGTGGCCAGATGTGTACAGTTGTGTAGTATGAAAGGGTCAGTGATTAATTCTTGTAGTTTGTGCTCTGCCTCAGTTAGCAAGGTTTCTAAGTCTGTAAGCAGTTTTACTGTTTTTACCACGATGTTTGTCTCTTTACTCAACCTTTATTCTGTAGTTAAACAACCCAGGCAAGATTATATAAAAATTAAAACATTTACAAATAGTTTTGGTGAAATATGTTCATGGTTGTTAAAGTTGAGGTGTCAAAATACATTAGAAACAGAAAAAACAGAATTCAGATTTCAGCCACAGCAACATCTGTCATGTTCTCCTAGAGAACTAAAGAATTAAATTCATTATTTTCCTCAACATTCTACAAACAATATGCCATAATGACAATGTAAAAGAAGTTTGTTTGAAATCTTTGCAAATTCATTAAAAAAAAAAATAAAGAAATAAAATCACATGTACATGAGTATTCCCAGCCTTTGCTCAATACTCTGTTGAAGCACCCCTTTGGCACCAATTACAGCCTCAAATCTTTTTGAGTATGATGCTACAAGCTTTGCACACCTATTTTTAGGCAGTTTCTCCCATTCTTCTCTGCAGGGGCCTCTCAAGCTCCATCAGGTTGGATGGGGAGTGTCAGTGCACAGCCATTTTCAGATCTCTCCAGACATGTTCAAGTCTGGGCTCTGGCTGGGTCACTCAAGGACATTCATAGAGTTGTCCTTTAGCCACTCCTTTGTTATCTTGGCTGTGTGCTTAGGGTCATTGTACTATTGGAAGAGGAACCATCGCCCCAGTCCCGAGGTCTAGTGCGCTCTGGAACAGGTTTTCATCAAGGATGTCTCTGTACATTGCTGAATTCATCTTTACCTCCATCTTGACTAGTCTCCCAGTTCCTGCCACTGAAAAACATCCCCACAGCATGATGCTGCCACCACCAGACATGACGCTTGCCATTCTGCTTCCCCCTTGTCTGGGGGAAGAAGCTGTTACAGAGGCTGCCAGTGATGATCCAGATGTTCTGAAACCTTCTGTCAGATAGCATAAGGGTGGAGGTTATATCCATAAAGTTGGTGGCTTTATAAAATAATGTTTTTATAAGGATCTTCATTAAAGGTCAGAAAGACCCTGATGTGTCCAGTGGTTTTTACAATCTGCTGTAGGTTCTTGTGCTCTGAGACTCAGTTTCACATAGTAAACAGTGGTACAGCTGTTCAGGATGCTAGCAATATATTTTCCTGAATGTAGTGATGAGGATGAGAGGGAAGTGTGTGTTCTGTCTCTGCAGGAAATTGAGACTCTTATGAGATTTTCTAGCTCAGAAAAGGTCCTCTGTGATGTGCATCCAAGACTGCCTCCATGATCAGACCAGCAGAGGAGCACAGACTGATCACTGAGGATCAATATTGATAGATTTGTCACTAAATGAACATACTGTCTCCTAATAATACAACATGTGTCAAAAATATAAACTCTGTATAAATCACAATAGAGACTAATATAGCATGTACATTCAAAATTATCAGTAGAACTGCTTTCAGTTTAACAAAATTATGTGAAAGTTTTTGTACAGTGCAGCTGGATTTCCTGTCACTGTGGGCCGCAGAGCACAGTAGTATAGAGCAGAGTCTGATACAGCAGCAGAGGAGATGATCAGATCCACTTGTTTATCATCAGCTTTAGCAGATATTCTTGGGTCAGTGTTGGAAATTGCAGTTCCACTTTTAAGAATATAAAGAAGGAACTCAGGTTTAGATTTTGGATATTGTCTGTACCAGTACAGGTAGTCTGTTGCACCACTTTTTTTGTATTTACAGGACAGAGTAACATCATCACCTTCATCTATAACTTTATGAGTGAAAAGTGGCTCTATTGAATCTGCCTTGGAGTCACCTGTTATAGAGAAGAGATCATATTGATTTTAATCTTTAAATAATCAACAGGAAATACTTAAGTCAGACCCACACTCTGCATTTTCACACTGCATCACCACACAGACTAATATTTAATATAATATAGTTAATATTTCTGCAATAACAAAAAGTCAATGTTAACTCACCTAGTGAAAGGCACAGATACATGAATATAACAGTGAACATAATGACTGGTCTTAGCTCAGTGAAAATAGTCGAGATCTTTCTGTAATCTAATATGTTAACACCATAAAACTTCAAAATTGCTCCACCCCACAGCATCACATGACAGTGTCACCAATGTTGTTGTCAGATTGTTGATTCTTACTGAAACATCCTGGCTTTACATTCAGCCTCATATGGGGAACCTGTCCAGAGCACATTTAAGTAAACACATACTGAAAGCAGGGAATTAATGTAGGTATGTAAAAATGGTCAGTTTAATCTAGTAAAAATAGACATTAGATGATTATTTATTCTTATGACAGTTTAGTCTTAAGTGGACAGTTGTGTTGCTTAATCAGAATGCTATCTCTGAAATTACCTTAGGCACTAAGAGTAACCAGGGCAGGGGTTAGGATATTATATCAGCAGTATGTATGATAGAAGAACAAGTATACTCTATGTCACAAAGGTTTTACTGTGAAAAGTAGCATCATCATCTCAGAGAATGTGAGCAGGTTGTGTGGTGCTCTAGTACTTGACCCACAATAAGATAAGTGACTGCGCCATCTTGTGTTCACTGAAAAGAAAAACCTTAACACACTAATAAATAAAACCCTGCAAACAGGTCATACAGACACACATATATACATACTCTGGATTAGTAATTATATATTAGACCTTATATTTTAATTTTATTTACAACACCAGGTAGTTTGTGGTGTCTTTATAACACTGATGCATTTTTCAATCAATACTGCTGCTTTTGTCATTGTGTTAGTTTCTGTATTTTCTTTACATTATTGTAAAGCAGAAAAAGAAATAAGAAGGAAAAACTAAAAGGAAACAGATGTTGAAATCAGTTTAAAAACTCAACAGCTAAACTCAACAGGCCATTGGGTAATATTTTATGTTCACATGATGTTAGAAGGATGTACTACTACTACTAGCTCGACAGTGAAAGACCTGGGCGTAATATTAGACAGCAACTTGTCTTTTGAAAATCATATTTCCAATATTACTAAAACAGCCTTCTTCCACATTAGAAATATCGCCAAGCTGAGAAACTTTTTATCTGTATCTGATGCAGAAAAGCTAGTTCATGCATTCATGACTTCCAGACTGGACTATTGTAATGCATTACTAGGTGGTTGTCCTGCATATTAAATAAACAAGTTACAGTTAGTCCAGAATGCAGCCACCAGAGTTCTTACTAGGTCAAGAAAATATGATCATATAACCCCAATATTATCATCCCTGCACTGGCTACCTGTTAAGGTTAGAATTGATTATAAACTATCACTACTTACGTACAAGACTCTAAATGGTTTAGCTCCCACGTATCTAGCCAGTCTTCTAACACATCACAATCCACCACGCTCCATAAGATCTGAAAATTCTGGACTTCTGGTAGTTCCCAGAATATCAAAGTCTACAAAAGGGGGTAGAGAGTTTTCGTATTTAGCTCCTAAAACTTGGAATAGCCCGCCTCCGCCATGTGTGTGTGGAGTTTGCATGTTCTCCCCGTGCCTCGGGGTTTTCCTCCGGGTACTCCGGTTTCCTCCCCCAGTCCAAAGACATGCATGGTAGGTTGATTGGCATCTCTAAATTGTCCGTAGTGTGTGATTGCATGAGTGAATGAGAGTGTGTGTGTGCCCTGCGATGGGTTGGCACTCCGTCCAGGGTGTATCCTGCCTTGATGCCCTATGACGCCTGAGATCCACAGGCTCCCGTGACCCGAGTGTAGTTCGGATAAGCGGCAGACAATGAATAAATGAACTTGGACTAGCCTTCCTGACAGAGTTCGGGGCTCAGGCACCAAGTCTCCCAGTTCAAACAATAGGGGGGCACGGTGGCTTAGTGGTTAGCGGTTAGCACGTTTGCCTCACACCTCTAGGGTTGGGGGTTTGATTCCTGCCTCCGCCGTGTGTGTGGAGTTTGCATGTTCTCCCTGTGCTTCGGTTTCCTCCGGATACTCCGGTTTCTTCCCCCAGTCCAAAGACATGCATTATAGGTTGATTGGCATCTCTAAATTATGAGAGTGTGTGTGTGTGTGCCTTCTGATGGGTTGGCACTAGTATCCTGCCTTGATGCCCAATGATGTCCCCCAAGTGTTGATCGGATAAGCGGTAGACAATGAATGAAGTTAACAATAAAGAGAGGGCTCCTGTGGGATTAGAACATTTTTGGAACCCTCAGGAACCCAGCAGCCAAGTGTGAACCAAGTAAGCAGTTCTTGGCATTAGGCCAAATACATCATGAATCTCAGATGACATGATGAGAAAAAGCCAAGTCTTGTGAAACAATGAGTTAATGAGAAAGGAAGGGCTCATCCAGGATTTGGACCTCTCACACCCAAAGTGAGAATCATCGCTTGTCAGGGATGTTGTGCACTGATGCAGTTTCACTGTACCCTGCAAACATACATCTTCCTGTTCTATGGGCTCATGCTAAACTTTTCAGTTGACTTTAAACCTTGCAATAATTTTTACTAACTCCATTCTGTTGGAAAGGAGACATCAACAAGCAGCATTGAGCAGGTCTAATTCTTATATTCTGACAAGTCTAAAACTCATACATTAGTTTTAGAATTTCCTAATTACCTCAATGCTGGTCTGAGCGAATGGTCTTAGATAGTATATATAGTTCAATGTCTTTTTCCACTTCTAATTTAATTACATATTGCCTCTAGAAGTGTGTGAATGTGTGATTTTTCTAATTCATCAGCAGAACTGCCTTGAGTATAACAAAACTGTCCCACAGTTCTTGTACAGTGCAGCTGGATTTCCTGTCACTGTGGGTGCCAGAGCACAGTAGTATAGACCAGAGTCTGATACAGCAGCAGAGGAGATGATCAGATCCACTTGTTTATCTTTAACTTTAGCAGACATTCTTGGCGGAGTTTCAGATTTTGGATCTCCACTTTGGTAAATATAAAGAAGGAACTCAGTATTAGATTTGGGATATTGCCTGTACCAGTGCAGGTAGTTGTTTGCTGTAGCACTTGCTTCATATTTGCAGGGCAGAGTAACATCATCACCTTTATCAACACCTTTATGAGTGAAAAGTGTCTCTATGGAATCTGCCATGGAGTCACCTGTCATAGCGAAGAGAGTATTGTTTTTTTAATGATAAAGAATAATAAGGTGTTAAACAAATCATACTCACAATTTACTGCTTTTTAAAAACACGTGTTCATGTCTAATTCAGAACATAGTATTTTTGCAATAATAAAAATGTTTACTCACCCAGTGAAAGCCACAGACACATGAATATAACAGTGAACATGGTGAATGGTCTTAGCTGAAGGAAACTATTCTTTCTGTACACTGATATGTTAACATCATCAGGATTCATGAAGCTCCGCCCCACAGCATCACTCACATGACAGTGTCACTAATGTTGCTGAAAGATTCTTGCCATATGCAGCTGCACACGCAAACAACACTGGATGACTCTGGATGACTTTCATCATTTACTCTGATCCTCTTTATTGAACATAGAAGTACACACTAATAATAAACACCAGTAATTTCATCTCAACCCATTTTGCATCTTTCTCCATTCATTTCTCTTCCAATCCCACTGTAGTACTAGTATGTGTTCTGGGTGACTCGGGTCCAGGGCTCTGCTCCTTTGAACACAAGGGTGGAATTAATACTATAACATTCATTTATTTAGCAGATGCTGTTATTTATTAACATTTAAAAGCAGAGTTCTGTAAGATTATTTTCCTGTGTTTAGCCTTAGATGTGGCTGTGTTTGTTTTGACTACTGGGTCTATGTTAATCAGGACTGCTGGCTTTAAATCCTTCAACAGTTACACTGCTCATGTTTTGGGTCACTAAAACATCAAAATCTCTGTTTCACATGCATCTGTACTTTCCAACTAAGCCATCAAATGTCACCACACAATGTAAAAGAAAGCTCACACTCCTTTTATCAGAGATTCAAACTTTTCCTAAAGATAAAGAATCTTCTGCTTTTATATCATAATTGTCTGTTTTGCTTTGTTTTGCTTGTCAAGAGCAATCTGTACTGAGGGAGCTCCTTTTAAAGGAGATATTAAATAATAATAGCAATAATAATGATTCTCACAGCTGTAACAGAGAACAAAAAATCCTGAAATAACTTAATACATAAAATTTACATATGAGACCAAACAAAAATCTCACTTAGAAGCTTCCTAAACAAACCTGTTTTCTTTTACAATTTCTGCAGATGCAGGGTCTCAAATGGTAACAGACATATTCCCAATACCCACAGCAATTAAGTGCTGAAATATTTCAATCAATGTCAAAAGCACACTGGGTAATCACACTAGAGGACATTCTTATTATTCAAGACTCAAGACCAAAGTAAACCTGCAAAGAAACATACCGTATGTTGAACACATCAAATCTCAAGCACAATAAACAAAATAACTGATCATCAATGAATTAACTTTTAATATCATTATTCCTAGAATCGTATAACATTTTGGGATATTTTTATAAGAACTGTACTTAGTGCTGTGGAGACTGAGTGAACATGTGGCAGCACAGTGAGAGTCTGGAGTGGAGCAACCATTTCCATTTCAACCAGAACTTGTGATTTAGCTAGATATTTTTGGATGAATATCTTTCTGTCAGCTCAAAGGATCAACAAGGCCTTGTGTTTTAATGAGCTTGCTAGCTTGCGCTGTCAGCTCTTGACTGATCACAAATAACATGCAACACCAACACTAACAGACAGAAGGAGCACACATCTGCCTGAGAAAGCTGACTGGCTAATATCAGTGCTGGATCAAGTGCTATTTTATAAGCTGCCAAATAATGAAGAGTGAAGTGTTCAGTTCACTAGTGTTACATTAAAAATTAGCATCTTAAATTATTTAAATATATATTGCAGATGAATTTGTTATTACATCAGGGGAATAACAGCATGAACCTTAGCATAAATAAATTATATTTGATTAAAGATTAACATTTATTATTAAAGGATTTCTTCTCTGATTGTTCAACCAATAAGCATTACCAACATATGTAAGAGGATCATTGTTGAAATTCAAAGCAAATAAACATCAGAGTCTGAGAAATAAGAAAGAAAAGTGTATTTGAATGAAACAGGTAAACAGCTCCCCCTGCTGAGAAAAATATCAAGCTTGACTTTTTGTACAGTGTGTTTGAGTTTTGTGTCACTGTGGGCTCCATGGCGCAGTAGTACAGTGCAGAGTCTGATACTGCAGCAGGAAAGATCTCCAGATCTACTTTCTTCTCCGTTTTACGAACTTTGGTGGATAGTCATGGGTCATGTGCAGCTATAGTGACACTATCTGTGTATTTAGAAGTCAGGAGAAGAAACTCTGGTTCTGAATGAGGTTTTTGTCGATACCAGTAGAGATTGCTAGCTGAGTCATCATATGTGCAGGTCAGTGTGATGATGCTGCCTTCACTTGAAGATATGATGGTTTGGTCTGGTGTAATGCTGCTGTCAACAGCACCTGCTATAAAACATTGCAACAACATAAACATTTCTACTTTCAATGTGTAAGATTTTGTTTTTAACTGAATTATGTTTAGGTATCAGTTTAAATCTCCAGCATTCAGCTAAAGTTTGTGTATAATATAAATGACTTACCAATGTTTTTAACAACTATGAAAATAAAGAAGAGTAACATGACTGTTGTGTCTCTCTTGCAGTAGGTATAAATGGCAGGATCTCTGTGAAACTTTCTAAACTCTATCTTACCACATCTAGCTCCACCCACTTTTACTTAGTCATAGTCATGTCGGTTCTGGCATTATATTGATCAAAACAAGCAATACATTTTCATACTATATTTTATTGAATGTTGTTTACATCTTAGGCTGATTTTTACTGAATATAGTGACTGTACCCTGATCAGGATAAAGTACTGAAGATTAATGAATGAACCCATTGTGGAATTCAGTTATGTAATGATACACATGTAAATACATATTGTAATTAGTCATATTAACATGTTTGTGTTACAGCCTATGTTCTGTTGGCTAAATTTCCCATCTTCTAAACAGGTGAATAGGTCAGCTCACTGTTACAGTCAGTGGTTGAAAAAAGGTTCTACCAGATCTTTTTCTGTTTTGTTTTTTTATCTCTAATCCACATGAAGCCTCTCACTAAAATCCATATAAGATGCTCAGTCGTTTGAATTGATGTGCTCCCTGTGTTAAAAAGAGAAAAGATTTTTTTTAATGAATGAAATATAAAAATGTCTTAGAAGTAATATTAAGTGTTACAACGTGAGGTTGTGTTGTGTATTCTGTCTTATATGTGTTTAGTCCTTCAGGTTGGTCCCCTCTGTACACTCGCCCAGGCCTGCTTGCTCCTCCAGCAGTTAACACTTCCGCCTCAAGATGTCATTGTTAATGGTGACAGTATAAAGCTGGGATATAAGCCAACAACCCCAACTTCAATGCTCACTTGGTGTGTTGTGTTTGCGGGTGTGTTGAGATTCGTTTTGTGTTTTTGTTTCTAACAATTCTGGTTTCGATCTTTGCCTGCCTTGACTATGAGTCTGATCTGCTCCATGTTTATGGTTTCGCGGCCTTGTGTATATAATCATTGTTTGCACATGTAAATATTGAGACGTTGTATATATTCACTGGCACTAGGGGTGTGACTGCTATTTTTGTTGGAGATGTTCATTTCTTTTTTGTTGAGGTCAGATAGCTAATCTCAATGTGTTTCTGTTTTGTTATTTTGGCCTTGGTCCACCCTGAAGTCTTCCCAGTTCACTGTGCTGTACAAATCACTACATCATAATATATCACCTTAATTCACTGCTGTGTTGTGTGACTCATTCCTGTTAACTCTGGGGCATCACATACAGGCGATATATATATATAGGTTCTACCTCCTATATATATATATATATAACCCTGTGCTATTTCTCACCATCTCACATCCCAACCCCTACACTTGGCCCTAACATAAGATGAACATACTTAGAAGAAGCATTAACAGAAAAAGGTTAAAGAGCAGCATGATAGAGATGGTAAGCTGCTGAAAGATAAAGCTGAAGGAGTGGAGTTTACTGTCATAGTCTGTGGAGCTCCACACTTCCTGCAGCTGATACTGTTGATCAGAATATGTGTCACCAGGGGGCAGAGAGATGCCAGGGTTTTTTAGATTGTTTTTTAGTTGTAATTACTGCACCACACTGAAAGGTTTTCTGCAAGGTTGACAATGTTACTTCATGACAACCTAGAAAATCTTATTCTTCTTCACTAGATTATACTACACCTCTTGATTTAGACACTTCTGAATATTGTGAATTGTTGATGATATTTTCACAAACAAATTGTACGATATTGTTTTCCTTAAAATATATGACCAATCTTAGTTTGTGTTTGTTCATATAAATTAATAAAAATTAATTGGGAAAAACTGGCCAGCAAAAGAGTAACAGAGTTTGTTTCCTTCCTGACAATGTTGGCATCTTCCTCCTTCGGTCCGATTTTATCTGCGAAACTGCCTGTTGTACAAACGAATATTGATTAAGATATAATATAGATATCAAAACATTCTGAAAAAAAATAGTATTTCTGTAATGTCCAAAACACTGTCAATAAAAAAATAAATTAATTAATTCTATAAACATGAGTATTAGTTTATTCTACTGGTGAATTGATGAAAATTACCTGTAGCTACGGTGAGAATCAGTGGTATGTATCTCACTATGTACAGTAAGTTGTATAGTTGAGCCATTTCTGAACACAGCTCTGTGAGGATTCTGTATAATAGCAATAAATAAATCATGAATTAAATTTAACTTGCAATTTAACTAATCTGACCTATTTTAGTATTAAAATGAATGAAACCTACAGTAGCTACAAATAGATATCAAAACTTCAGGTTGAAAATTGATTCAGTTTCCACATAATTTTAAACTTACTTTGCTGTCTATTTACTGTACACTTACACGATATCACTATCCAAAAAAAGCAGGTATACGCATGTGAATAATTGTTTTCTGTCTACTCATACAAAAATGAATTATAAAGATGGGCTTGAAATTTTCTATACCTTCAGTTGACTGTTTTTCATGTTTTTCTTATCAATTTAATTGATTAATGTTCAATTAAAAACAGCTATATGCTGGTGATTCATGTTTATTGACCAGCTGATTGAGTAATAAAGATCAGCTGTACAACATCTGAAAGTTATCTAGAAACAACACTTGATTTATTTATCAGTATTAACACATAAAACTGTTGGGTACTGATATAGTGTATTCTAGTTTCTCACTAAACCTATACAGAATTCTACACTTTAGCAGAGGACCTGTCAAGCTGATTAGATGTTGTTTCATTTATATTAGTTCAGTTACTGAGCCTGTAAGTAATATTGTATTCTGTATATTAATACAAAATAAAAAAATAAAAATCTAAGACCAGCAACAGAGCACATATTGATCACTGAGGATCGCTAGCGATAGATTTTCTTTGAATGAATATGCTGTCTCCTAATAATCCAATATGTGTCAAAAAAATATAAACTTTTTATAAATCACAAGAGAGAGAGAGAATTTCCCCCAAAAATGTCATGTAAATTTTAAACAGCAGAACTGTATTCAATATAACAAAACTGTGTGAATGTTTTTGTACAGTGCAGCTGGATTTCCTGTCACTGTGGGCTGCAGAGTACAGTAGTATAGAGCAGAGTCTGATACAGCAGCAGAGGAGATGATCAGATCCACTTGTTTATCTCCAGTAATGTTAACAGATATTCTAGGGGGAATGTTTGGACTTCGATCTCCATTTTGGTGAATATAAATAAGGAACTCAGGTTTAGATTTTGGATATTGCCTGTACCACTGCAGATAGTTGTTTGCTGAAAGACTGTTTATTTCATATCTGCAGGACAAAGTAACATCATCACCTTTGTCTACAACTTTATGAGTGAAAAGTGGCTTTATTGAATCTGCCATGGAGTCACCTGTCATAGAGAAGAGAACATAATGTTTTAAAATTGAATAATTCAGACTCATATTCTGCCTTTTCTTAACAACACACTAATCACCAATTCAACACATTATTTAACAAAAGTTCAAAACTCACCTAGTGAAAGCCACAGACACATGAATATAACAGTGAACATGATGAATGGTTTTAGTGGATTGAAAATATTCGGAGGTCTTTATGAAAACTAATGTTAACATTATATAACTTCATGAAGCTCCACCCCACAGCATCACATGACAGTGTCACCAGTGTGTGGCTTTACATTCAGTAGTGAGGTGGACTGGAAGGCTCTAACAACACAAGGTTAGAGATAGTTACATGTGAAAAATACAACATTAATGCAACTGCACTCAAGGTATTATCTGAAAAAAACACAGTTTTGTCTAATTGGTGTATCTGAAATTAGTTTAGCTATTAGATTAACCATGGCAGGGGTTAAGATAATATTTGTGCAGTATGTATGATAGAAGAACAGGTAGAGTCTATATCACAGAGGGTTTATTGTGAAAAGTATTTGAAAAGAATGTGAGCAGGTTTATATGATAACTGAGTTTGCCATCTTGTGTTCATCAAAGAGAAAAACCTTAAGACTCAAATAAATGTTTACCCCAAATACAATCATACATTACAGATAAAAAGAGGTTTGAGCTTCAAAACGAGTATTACATTTTGAAAATTTATGTATTCGTAAAAGATTTTTTTTCTATCACTCTAATACTGTAATAAGTTCTGCTTATAAGGTCTGCTTTTGCCGCTTCAAGGCAGGGGTGGTGAGCTTGATGTTGTTCACTGCAACAAACTTAAAATATTCAGTGCTGCCTTCCATGATATAACCTCATTTGAGTGTCTGATATTGAAGGTGGTTGATTCAACATCACTCCTTATAATTCTAATCTATTGACCACCTTAGTGACATGCTCACATTTAATTGTACAACATCTTCACCTGTAATACAACATGGTGCCTTCAATATCCATGTAGACAAAAAAAACAAAGAACTTATGTCAATACTGGAAACCTTTAACCTTATGCAACATATAAACTTACCCACCCACTTTCATGATCACACACTTGACCTGATCTGTTCACTTGGGCTAAACTGGGTATCTCTGACCATAAACTCATTGATTTCCAATACAAAACTCAAAACAAAAAAACGTGATATCTTCCTAATCTGAAAAGGATTGATCCAATATCTTTCTCTTCCTCTGTTTATGCTTTTTCTGTTCTTGACTCTGCTTAATTTTCCAGTCCCTCTGAGATTCTGTGCAGCTATAACCTTGTCATTTCTCAAGTTTTAGAAGAACACGTTCCCATCAAGATAAGTCTGGTTCCCTCTTCCTGCACCTCTCCCTGGTTCACTCCTGACCTTCGGAAAATGTAAGTGATTGAGTGACCCCTCGAGAGTCTGTATAGGAAAAACAGCCTAACTGTACACTCTATAGCTTAGACTAAGCACCTGCTTAGCTCTAAACAGCACCTGGTCAGCTTATTTCTCCATTATCATCACTAATACCAGCTGTAAACCCTAAACACTTTTTCCACAGTGCACAAACTCCCCCAGCCATCGTCACATAATATCTCTGGTAGTGATGCTCTCTGTCATCACATGATGTGTCTGTTTAATGAAAATAATGTATTTATGTTTAGTTACATCTCTAGCAGCCAGACAGGAAAACAAGGTTTACTAATCTAATATAACATGTTTAAATGTGATTGGTCGATATAAAATTGTCCCACAACGGAAAGATAAGATATGTGTACATACATGCATAACAGACATAAGGTGGAACAAATAAATGCATACAGTATTTATTTTATTTTTATTTTTAATTTATTTATTTATGTGAATCATTGACAAAACTGACAAGAAAATGTCAATGAACTTAATTTCATGTCATATGCACCTGTAACACATTGGATCTGTTAGTGTCTATAAAATACTTTTTTTCATAACAATGTAGATTTGTGACTTTACTGTGGTATTGTGTCATTTTTAAACACATTTTCTTTTTATTTATTAGTTTGCTTGCTTGCTTACTTTTTTATTTATTCATTTATACCACAGAATTACCACAAACATTGTTTGTGTGTGTGGTTAACTGATAACAGGTTGGTAAAGGGAGGATCTTTGATGTGGTTTTAGAATCTTCATTTATTCTGTTTTATACGTTTTTGTAAAGCCTTTCACTGACTCTGTATCACTGTGCTGCTACTCTTAGAGCACAATGATAGAGTGCAGAATCTGAGAGCTTTAGACCTCTGATAGTAAGTTCAGTAGAGTCTCTGCTTGTTTCTGACTTTAATCGATGATCATCTGGAGTGCTTGTAAAACTAACTGACCTTGCGCCTTTATACAGTAAAAACTGTGGTGCGCTGTTAGGATATTGTTTGTACCAGTAAAGCCGAATGTTTTCACTGCTAGACTCATATGAACATTTCAGAGTAACAGTGTCTGTTTCTTTCCCGATGATGGCATCTTCATTTGTTGGTCCAATTTTATCTGCAAAAATGCCTGTTGTAAAGAACATTAAGAAATAAATCTGTAAAGCATTTTTTAAAACCAAATATTGATCTGAAAATTAGGAAATTACTATATACTCTAAAAACCTAATTATTAGTTAATACAGTGAAATAACAGATGAAAATAAAAATCTAGCCATGGGGGTCACAGTCCAGTGACTTCTGTGCCGGTCCCAAGCCCGGATAAATAGAGAGGGTTGCGTCAGGAAGGGCATCCGGCGTAAAACATTGCCAAATTTAACCATGCGAATCGTCAGTACGAATTTCATACCGGATCGGTCGAGGCCCGGGTTAACAACGACCGCCATCGGCGCCGTTGACCTACAGGGCGCCGGTGGAAATTGGGCTACTGTTGGTCGAAGAAGTAGAGGAGGGAGGAGAGTGCGCAGACAGAGAGAGAAGAGGAAAGGTAAGAGTGTAGGACTGAGAATAGGAACTCTGAATGTTGGTACTATGACAGGGAAAGGTAGAGAGCTGGCTGATGTGATGGAGAGAAGGAAGGTGGATATACTGTGTGTACAGGAGACCAGGTGGAAGGGTAGCAAGGCTCGTAGTATAGGAGCAGGATTCAAGCTGTTTTATTATGGTGTGGATAGTAAGAGAAATGGGGTAGGTGTGGTCCTGAAGGAGGAGTTTGTGAGGAATGTCCTGGAGGTGAAGAGAGTGTCAGACAGGGTGATGAGTCTGAAGTTAGAGATTGAAGGGGTGATGTTGAATGTTGTTAGTGGTTATGCCCCACAGGTAGGTTGTGAGTTGGAGGAGAAAGAGAGATTCTGGAGTGAATTAGATGAGGTGATGGAGAGTATTCCCACGGGTGAGAGAGTGGTGATAGGAGCGGATTTTAATGGACATGTTGGTGAGGGGAACACAGGTGATGAGGAGGTGATGGGCAAGTTTGGAGTTAAAGAAAGGAACCTTGAAGGACAGCTGGTAGTGGACTTTGCTAAGAGGATGGACATGGGTGTGGTTAACACCTATTTTCAGAAGAGGGAGGAGCATAGAGTGACTTACAAGAGTGGAGGTAGGAGCACACAGGTAGACTACATCCTATGTAGAAGAGGCAATCTGAAAGAGATTAGTGACTGTAAAGTGGTAGTGGGAGAGAGTGTAGCCAGACAGCATAGGATGGTGGTGTGTAGGATGACTCTGATGGTCTGTAAGAAGAAGAGGTCAAAGATAGAGATAGAGAAGAAAACCAAGTGGTGGAAGCTGAAAAAGGAGGAATGTTGTGAGGAATTTAGACAGAAGTTGAGGCAGGCTCTGGGTGGTCAGGTAGTGCTGCCAGATGACTGGGAAACTACAGCAGAAGTGATCAGGGAGACAGGGAGAAAGGTGCTGGGTGTGTCATCTGGAAGGAGGAAAGAAGATAAGGAGACTTGGTGGTGGAATGAGGAAGTTCAGGATAGTATCCAGAGGAAGAGGTTAGCCAAGAAGAAGTGGGACATGGACAGGACTGAAGAGAATAGACAGGAATACAAGGAGTTACAGCGCAGAGTGAAGAGGGAGGTGTCTAAGGCCAAGCAGAAGGCATATGATGAGTTGTACACTAGGTTAGACACTAGAGAAGGAGAGAAGGACTTGTACAGGTTAGCTAGGCAGAGGGATCGAGATGGGAAGGATGTGCAGCAAGTTAGAGTTATTAAGGATAGAGATGGAAGGCTTTGAAGAGGATGAAAAGTGGGAAGGCAGTTGGTCCTGATGACATCCCGGTGGAGGTCTGGAAGTGTCTGGGAGAGGCAGCAGTGGAATTTTTAGCTAGTTTGTTCAACAGGGTTTTAGAGAGTGAGAGGATGCCTGAGGAATGGAGAAGAAGTGTGTTAGTGCCGATCTTTAAGAATAAGGGTGACGTGCAGAGTTGCAGTAACTATAGGGGGATAAAGTTGATGAGCCATACAATGAAGGTATGGGAAAGAGTAGTGGAAGCTAGGTTAAGGAAGGTTGTGGAAATTTGTGAGCAGCAGTATGGCTTTATGCCCAGAAAGAGCACAACAGATGCAATTTTTGCTCTGAGAATTTTGATGGAGAAGTATAGGGATGGTCAGAAGGAGTTGCACTGTGTGTTTGTAGACTTGGAGAAAGCGTATGACAGGGTGCCAAGAGAAGAGCTGTGGTACTGTATGAGGAAGTCAGGAGTAGCAGAGAAGTATGTCAGAGTGGTGCAGGACATGTATGAGAGGAGCAGGACAGTGGTGAGGTGTGCTGTAGGTCAGACAGAGGAGTTCAATGTGGAGGTGGGACTGCATCAGGGATCGGCTCTGAGCCCCTTCCTGTTTGCTATAGTGATGGACCAGTTGTCAGAGGAGGTCAGACAGGAGTCTCCTTGGACAATGATGTTTGCAGATGACATTGTGATCTGTAGTGAGAGCAGGGAGCAGGTGGAGGAAAACCTGGAGAGGTGGAGGTTTGCGCTGGAGAGAAGAGGGATGAAAGTCAGTCGTAGTAAGACTGAGTACATGTGTGTGAATGAAAGGGAGGGAAGTGGAACAGTAAGGTTACAGGGTGAAGAGGTGAAGAAGGTACAGGAGTTTAAGTACTTGGGGTCAACAGTCCAGAGTAATGGAGAGTGTGGGAAAGAGGTAAAGAAGCGAGTGCAGGCAGGTTGGAATGGGTGGAGAAAGGTGTCGGGAGTTCTGTGTGATCAGAAAATATCAGCGAGAATCAAGGGGAAGGTGTACAGGACAGTGGTGAGACCGGCCATGCTGTATGGTTTAGAGACAGTGTCACTGAGGAAGAGACAGGAGTCAGAGCTAGAGGTAGCAGAGCTGAAGATGTTGAGGTTCTCTTTGGGAGTGACAAGGTTGGACAGGATTAGGAACGAGTACATCAGAGGGACAGCTCATGTTGGACGTTTGGGGGACAAAGTTAGGGAGGCCAGATTAAGATGGTTTGGACATGTTCAGAGGAGGGAGAGTGAGTATATTGGTAGGAGAATGTTGGACATGAAGCTGCCAGGCAGGAGGCAAAGAGGAAGGCCAAAGAGGAGGTATATGGATGTAATTAATGAGGATATGAAGCTAGTGGGTGCAAGGGTTGAGGCTGCAGAAGATAGGGATAGGTGGAGAGAGATGATTCGCTGTGGCGACCCCTGAAGGGAGAAGCCGAAAGAAGAAGAAGAAGAACAGATGAAAATAAAGTACTTGTAACTAGAGTGAGAATCAGTGGTATGTATCTCACTATGTACAGTAAGTTGTATAGTTGAGCCATTTCTGAACACAGCTCTATGAGGATTCTGTATAATAGTGCTGTATGTGCTGAACTTTACACGTCTCTAGAAGGCCACACCCAGGAAGTGCTGCTGTTGTAGTGTAACTTTACACAGATCATCACTTCACAGTATCAGTGACAGTGAACTGAGTCACTAATACAACACAGAACTATACCACAGTTGCTGATCAACATTTTGTGTCAATGTTTGGATGTTTTGGGATGTTTTGTTTTCCTTTTGCTCTCTTTTTTTGTTTTTTTTGTCTTAGTTTATTAGTCATTCCTTTTTTTTTTTTTCTTTTTTTTTTTTTTTCCATGAATGGTTTTACCTCAATGGAAATTTTCTTTCTTTACTCTAATATTTTAATTTCATAAAGCTTCATCAAGCTCCACCCCACAGCATCACATGACAGTGTCACCAATGTTGCGGACAGATTGTTGATTCTTACAGATGAATCCAGGATTTATTTACAGTCAGTAAATTAATTAAAGTCATTTAATTACACATTAAATCAGTGCTGTCTGCATCTACATCTGGAACCAATATTCCATTTAAATCCAAACTAGTTTCTAAAGTAAGCAAACATAACATTAAAAACTAATCCATTTGACATAGTCATGTTGTTTTTATTTGTTTTTCAGATTCAATCTAGAATAGACCAAATAAATAAAGTGTAGCATTAATGTTCTAACTGTAATGGTACAAGAATGTCCAGAACAGAGTGTTTACTGGGTTTCTTATCTACAGTGTCCACTGGTTCCATGCAATAATAACCAGCCACATAATAAACTAGCTGTATGAGGAGTTGTTAATGAAGTGCAATGTGGGCTTTATTCTACAAAGAATACAACATTAGTTAAACTCTAATATTGTGTCCATTAAAATACACTGTTACTACATTTGATGGTTAAATGATGGTTAATGTGACAGACTGATGATGAAGTGAATGTAAAAGTGTAAATAGCTCCATCTTGTGAGAAAAGCATGGCTCTTAAGTTGGTAAAAGGAAATGAAGAGTAAAGCTCAGTGTAATCACTGTTTGACTCGCATGAACATTTTAGAATAACAGAGTATGTTTTTTTCCT
>JAUCMX010000156.1:0-21300 GCA_033459395.1 Hemibagrus guttatus | reverse complement strand
GTCCATGACAGTAAATGCAGTCAGTCTGCCTAAAGATGTCTAAAACCTGGTTAGTTCTGCTGCATTTCTCATTCAATGAATGTCACACTTTGATCAGTTTAATTATGTCTGTGATGCATCTGTATTGCCAGAGAGAAGAGCTTACACACTCTGTACAGATGGCAGTAGATAAATTTTTAAAATCTTTTACTGACCTAATCAAAAGATGGAAAATTAGCCAACAGAACATAATTCCCAGGCTGTAACACAAACATGTTAATATGACTGATTACAATATGTATTTACATGTGTATCATTACATAACGGAATTCCACAATGGGTTCATTCATTAATCTTCAGTAAAGACTTTATCCTGATCAGGGTCACGGTGGCTCCAGAATCTATCATGGACACATTAGGCACGAGGAGGAAACACACCATATAACAGGAGTGGAAAAAGTATCGGATCCCAGTTCATATGAACAGGAAGGCTGAACAGTTGCACAGTACAGTGTACATCAATCAGTGCACATTCTTGCTTGGAAGCTTGTTTATCAAGAGGTCCAAGGAGGTTTAAATCACACAGTGTATTCCACCAAATAACCTCTGAAAATTAGAGCCAACCTTGAGCCTACCTCAGGAATGCTGGGAGTAGGGTGGGTCCTTGGATTGAAGCCTCTTACAGGACACCATGCTAAAACACACATTTACACCTAGGGGCAATCTAGATAAATCAGCTATTGGCATGTCTCGTGGCCATGGAGAGAACATTCAAGACTACACATAGCGAGTAATCTGTGGCTCAGAATCAAAGCAGGGATGCTGAAGCTATGTCAAGGCACTATTTAGCTACTTGACTAATTAGGTGCCTTGGCTCACTAGTGTGTGTACTATGTTATGCAAACTTTAACAAAAAATAGATGATTCAGCCAACGGCCTGCTATCAGGTTGCAGACCTAACATAGTGACTTCATGTCACAGCTACACAGCACAGCAGGACCTACATCAAGTTGAACAAAAGAGACACGCTGTTACTTGGACCAAAGTCTGCAGTGAATTATCATATTGCATGCCTCTAAAATGTACACATAATAAGAAATACCAGCACAAACATATGCCAAAAATAATTCACTGTAAAAAAAAAAAAATTGGAAAGTGTAGCAGGTAAGTAAAGGTTCAGTAGTGAAAGAGATTAAGGAGCACGCTGATACTAGAATGTTTATCACAGTGGTTCAAGACTTTTGTCAAATTTCGATGGTGTTCATACCTTCTGAAACAAATGGGAGTCATTTTGTCAAGTATTTGTTTACTCCAGCATAGTGAAACATTTTATTTGGGGGTGTTAGGGAGGCTCATTCAGGGTAGATACTGAAGTCCGTCTTTAAACACAGACAGATAACTATAGCATTAACTACACTGTGTAGCATGTAGCACTACAGAATAATTTAAATTAATCTGAATATATGATTGAATGCAGTTACTATACTACACACACAATATACAAACAATTAGTAAAGAGGTTCTCATGCTAATGAACTACTTAATATTATCACAAAAGCTATCAAAATTCAGCTTTAACAGATTTAAACATGCAATAAAATATATTATGAACATTCACTGCTTGTTGTTTAAACAATGGATGTAGCACATATAATGCCAGAACTGACATGACTATGACTAAGTAAAAGTGGGTGGAGCTAGATGTGGTAAGATAGAGTTTAGAAAGTTTCGCAGAGATCCTACCATTTATACCTACTGCAAGAGAGACACAACAGTCATGTTACTCTTCTTTATTTTCATAGTTGTTAAAAACATTGGTAAGTCATTTATATTATACACAAACTTTAGGTGAATGCTGGAGATTTGAACTGATACCTAAAAATGATTCAGCTAAAAAAAAACTACAACAATGAAAGTAGTAATGTTTATGTTGTTGCAATGTTTTATAGCAGGTGCTGTTGACAGCAGCATTACACCAGACCAAACCATCATATCTTCAAGTGAAGGCAGCATCAGCACACTGACCTGCACATATGATGACTCAGCTACCAATCTCTACTGGTATCGACAAAATCCTCATTCAGAACCAGAGTTTCTGCTGCTGATTCATAAATCCTCAGAGGGTTCCAGAAAAGCTGCACATGACCCACGACTATCCACCAAAGTTCGTAAAAATCAAAAGAAAGTAGATCTGGAGATCTTTCCTGCTGCAGTATCAGACTCTGCACTGTACTACTGCGCCATGGAGCCCACAGTGACACAAAACTCAAACACACTGTACAAAAAGTCAAGCTTGATATTTTTCTCAGCAGGGGGAGCTGTTTACCTGTTTCATTCAAATACACTTTTCTTTCTTATTTCTCAGACCTTGATGTTTATTTGTTTTGAATTTCAACAATGATCCTCTTACATATGTTGGTAATGCTTATTGGTTGAACAATCAGAGAAGAAATCCTTTAATAATAAATGTTAATCTTTAATAAAAAAATATTATTTCATGCTGTTATGTTGTTATTCCCCTGATGTAATAAAAATATAACACAAAGTGCAATAACAATATATATTTAAATAATTTAAGCTGCTGATTTTTAATGTAACACTAGTGAACTGAACACTTCACTCTTCATTATTTGGCAGCTTATAAAATAGCACTTGATCCAGCACTGATATTAGCCAGTCAGCTTTCTCAGGCAGCTGTGTGCTCCTTCTGTCTGTTAGTGTTAGTGTTGCATGTTATTTGTGATCAGTCAAGAGCTGACAGCACAAGCTAGTAAGCTCATTAAAACACAAGGCCTTGTTGAACAGAAAAGACTTCTCTGCTCTAAACCCTTTGAGCTGACAGAAAGATATTCATCCAAAAATATCTAGCTAAATCACAAGTTCTGGTTGAAATGGAAATGGTTGCTCCACTCCAGACTCTCACTGTGCTGCCACATGTTCACTGACTGACTTTAGCTAGCTTAGTAAATGACAGTGTAAAGTTTACATACCAGAAATACCCCAAAATGTTATACCATTCCAAGAATAATGATATTAAATGATAATTCTTTGATGAGCAGTTATTTCTTTGTTTATTGTGCTTGAGATTTGATGTGTTCAACATATGTTTCATTGCCCTGTGCTAGCCCATTGCGCTTTTGACATTGATTGAAATAATTCAGCAATTAATTGCTGTGGGTATTGGGAATGTGTCTGTTACCCTTTGTGATACAGTATCTGCAGAACCTGCAAAAGAAAGCAAGTCTGTTAAGGAAACTTCTAAGTGATATTTTTGTTTTGGTTCCCAAGACAGAGATGATCCTTTCAGTTATTTTTGCTAACTAGCTTGTTTTCTCAAGGCATATATTTTCACTGCCATTTGTAACATGTCATATGTTCTCTGATATAACTGAGAGAATAGCTAGTTAACAAGTTAATATGTCTGTTTGTAACAGTAGTTTGCAGAGTTAAATGCTGCACTCATACAGTAGCCAAGAATTATCAGCTAACAAAACACAAAACCTCTTGTTACCTATACAGCCTGAATATAAGTATAGCTTTTCTTTTCCAATTTCTACTCGAAATAAAGTAGAAAAATACTGGAAATTAACTTACTTTCAAAAGTTTGTATCAAAGGATATAGTATTTTGAGTTATTGTGTCTTTTGGTGTTAGAGTCCTGAGACACAGCCCTGACCTCTAACTCCAAAAGATATGTTTAAGATGTGAAGTCAGATGCAGTGGGTTGATCAGCAACTGTGGAATAGTTCTGTGTTGTATTAGTGTCTCAGTTCACTGTCACTGATACTGTGAAGTGATGATCTGTGTAAAGGTACACTACAATACCATCACTTCCTGGGTGTGGCCTTCTAGAGACGTGTAAAGTTCAGCACATACAGCACTATTATACAGAATCCTCACAGAGCTGTGTTCAGAAATGGCTCAACTATACAACTTACTGTACATAGTGAGATACATCCCACTGATTCTCACTCTAGTTACAGGTAATTATTTTTCATTTGTTAATCAACTGCATTAATAATTACAATGGATTTATAATCACTTACTTAATTTTATTAATTAATACTCATGTTTGTATTAAGCTTGTAATTTCCTCAATCAATATTTGGTTTACAAAAACTACTACACACAAAAAACCTTCACTGATATATTTCTTTAATTCTTTTTACACCAGGTATTTTTGCAGATAAAATTGGACCAAAGGATGAAGATGCCAACATTGTCAGGAATGAAACAGACAGTGTTACTCTGAAATGTTTATATGAGTCTAGCAGTAATAACATTTATCTTTACTGGTACAAACAATATCCTAACAGCGCACCACAGTTTTTACTGTATAAAGGCGCAAGGTCAAGATCTTACCAGAGCACTCCTGATGATCATCGATTAGAGACAGAAACAAGCAGAGACTCTACTGAACTTACTATCAGAGGTCTAAAGCTCTCAGATTCTGCACTCTATCACTGTGCTCTTAATGTAGCAGCACTGTATTACAGAGTAACTGAAAGGCTTTACAAAAACAGTAAATGGTACATGTGAAGTTTCTAAAACCACAAGATCAACGACACTCACTTTATCAACGTTTTGGTCAACCACAGAAACAAACCACTTTTGTAATAACATTTACAGCTGGAGAAAGTAGCTGAGAAAATAATAATAATAATAAGGGATTAACACAGCAAAAAATATACTACACATGATTAATCCATTCTGTGGAAATGCTTTCTTTATGTTTTGTTGGTAGATGCAGCTCAGGCTCTTTTGGAGAAAGCATGAAAAAGAGCTGAGAGAGAAGAGGGACAGAGTGATAGCAACACTAACAGAGAAGAAGATTCTCCTTTCCATTTACTTACTCATTAATGTGTTAATTCTGTGCATTTTGTGTAGTACATGACCAACAAAGACTACAGTAATGTTGTTTAACAGCAGTGACATACTTTTCTAATGAACTGATATTAAAGAAAATAGCCTCACTGCTCTGCATTTATTGACTATATCACATTCTGCTCATTCAGACTCTCAGAATAAACTGTTTAATGTAGTCACACTGTACATCTTTAAGTAGATACACTAAACATAACTATTAGATAAATACAAATGCAATCTATATTAGTTTCTGGTTGTCAGTGAAATGTGGTTATAGTGAGAATGATCTTTTACTGAGAAAATTGTTGGAGAAAGTTTCTGTTCCTCTGCAGATCTTTTTCTGTCTAGATGATATTCTGTTTTTGTCTCCAATCCACTTACTGCCATGTTTTTAGAAAGTGAGAGGAAACTGGATAACTTAGAGAAAACACACACAGGACTCAAGGAGAACACCACATAAAGATTGTCCATGTGTACTTCCAATCCCAACCTGTGAACACCCAGGTACATGTAGGTACACTGTATAACCAAAAGTATGTGGACACATGACCAAGACACTCACATCTGCTTGTTGAACATCCTATTGCAACGTCATGGCCTCCTATTTCAGATATAGGGGTCAATTTTAGGCATTCCTATATTTTTGGCCATATAGTGTATGTTTTTCATGATTAACACCTACAGTCAGGTCCATAAAGATGTTTGGACATTGACAAGGTTATCCTGTAATTTAACTGTTTACTGTGGTATCGATAAAAGTAAATCTAAATGTATATGACAGCCACATGGAGGAGGAAAGACACCTAAAGGAAAAAAAAACAAAAAACACGCAGTTTACCAAATATACACCAAGTGAAAACCACTTCAACCTTCATTCAAACCAGCCTTTATGTCATGCATGCATACCAAACACCTCTCTCCTGTAAGGCTTAATGTCTTTCTGGCATCTTTGATAATATTACCAAGACCAGCAGAAGATTTTCTTCTCACCTTAATGAAATACATTAGAAAATGTTTGTTATCCTATGAAATAAACAATACATGATTGAAAATGAGATTAAAGTGTATACTTTCACCTTTAATTTAAGGTTTTCTTTTTTATTCAAAACAGCAAAATGATCAGTCTACATACAGAGAGAAGGTAAAATTGATTGAGGACTGTTGTAGAAGCAACAATCCATGGTAGAAAAGAAAAGAGATGAATTTTGACCTCAGGAGGACCCACATTCCCATAGTGATCAATCTGTTCACATCACAGAGGAGCTTCTCTGCACCAGAAAATCCCATCAGTGTGTTAGTTTTCTGCAGAGACAGGAGAGCGAACCTCACCTCTTCATCATCACCACATTCAGGGAACTCACATCCACATCCAGCATCCTGTGTTGAGTTTCTCTTACTTCAGCTGAGGATTCTTACCAGAAAAATTAATTTAAGAAATCACCCACTTTGTGCATGTTCCCTCCTATCCTCCTAACAGACTCTTTACTCTCCTGCCATCTGGCAGACAATATCAGACCAAATTGGGTCAATGTGGTGCAGAAGTAGAGAAAACAAACAAACAAACAAAAACTTGTTTAAACTTCTTGTGGTATAGTCATTGTCCTTCTCCACAAGATGGCGTAGTCAGTTAGCTTATTGTGGACAAAGTATTAGGTTCCTGCTCATATACCCCAGCTCATATACTGCTCATATACCTCTGACAATGAATACTACATAACACAGTAATATAGACTATACCTATTCTATAAGTATGGGTATATAGGTATGAATTGCAAACTTATTACAATCTTAAATCAGTAATGTCTCTGATTAATGTCAAGCTGATTAGTGTAATTTCATCAATTCATCAACAAAAGAAAGCAAAAGACTTAGACCTATACATACAATTTCTTTAATGAGTGTGACCTAATATATTTTTACACCAGCAGTGATTATATGGAAATACCCAACCCTTTATATAATAAGCAGCAGTTATGACATCAGATAAACTACCTTTAAACTACCTTTAGACAAAAAAATAAGAATGTCATGAATATACATAAATACAAGTAGGCGGAGCTAGAGGTGGAGATGTACATCAAATAGTAACACTGGCATTCATTTCTAAAGCTAGAGGTTTGAACTAAACACTCAGGAAAACAATGTTGTTCCTCTTCGTGGTGTTTTTCACTCTTGTTGATGTTGGTAAGTCATATACACTGCACACAAATGTATTATTCTTTTCTAATAAGAGAAGACACAATATTCCATGTGAAATGTGTGATTTCTGATTAAAATATCACAATATTGTTGTAATGTTTTTATAGCAGAGGCTGCTGACAATAGCATTAAACCAGATCAAACCAATGTATTTTCAATGGAAGGCAGCAACATCTCACTGTCCTGCACATATACTGGATCAGTTAACAGTCTCCACTGGTATCGACAAAAACCTGGATCAAGACCTGAGTTTCTGCTGCTTATTCATGAAAGCATTGAACATGTCACACATGCTCAACCACGTCATCCACGATTGTCCATAAAACAAGATAAAATGAGTAAGAAAGTGGATCTGATCATCTCCTCTGCTGCTGTATCAGACTCTGCTCTATACTACTGTGCTCTGGCGCCCACAGTGACAGGAAATCCAGCTGCACTGTACAAAAACCTTTACACAGTTTTGCTATATTGAAAGCAGCCCTTCCAATGCTTTAGATAAAGTTACATGCCTTTTTGGGGGATTCTCTTGTTCTCTCTACTGGTCAGGGTCATGGTTGATACAGAGTCTGTCCCACACATGAGCTACGAAAACACCCTGAATGGGAAGTCAGTCATTTGCAGAGCTCTATACACAAACTTTTTCACATACTAATTCACACAAAGGGGCAGTTTCTCCTAGCAAATTTTCTTACTGTCATGTTTTTGGAGGTGATGCAAAACTGCACACAAACTGACAGTAACCTGAGCTCAGCATCAAACTGGGGACCCTGATGCTGTGATGCAGCAACAGTACCTGCTGTGTCACTGTGCTATCACATTGTTAAAATCTTTCTGCTTAAAGTGTTTTCTTGTAGTGTGGTGTTGTGTCATTGTTATAATAAAGAAAGATTTCTACTCTCATGGTACAATTCCATATTCACTGATAACAAGTGCACTAAAGACAAGGCTCGGCTCAATCCTCATAGCAGAATTCCACAATGCCAGTGGACTCATGAGCCTCTCTGTTCTGACTGGAGTAATTACACTGCAGATGAAGGGTATTTTATTGTCTAAGTGTAGTAACTTCACATATATAATCCTCCTGTATATCCTCCGGGTGCTCCGGTTTCCTCCCCCAGTCCAAAGACATGCATGGTAGGTTGATTGGCATCTCTAAATTGTCCGTAGTGTGTGATTGCGTGAGTGAATGAGAGTGTGTGTGTGTGTGTGTGTGCCCTGTGATGGGTTGGCACTCCGTCCAGGGTGTATCCTGCCTTGATGCCCAATGACGCCTGAGATAGGCACAGGCTCCCCGTGACCCGAGAATGGATCGGATAAGCGGTAGACAATGAATGAATGAATGAATAATCAGCTTGACAGGTCCTCTGTTGAAGTGCAGGATTCTGTATAGGTTTTGTAGTACCACAGAAACTAAACTGCACTATTCCAATACTCAACTCTTTTATTTGTTAATACTGAGAAATCAAGTGTTGTAGTCAGAAATTAGACTACTAATCTTTGTTACTTAATCAGCTGGTCAGGTTACACTCCACAGAGGTGGTTAATGGCTCATATAATGTAGGAGCCATTTTTTGTATTGTAGAGATTTTGTTGTCCACTGCATGGCGCTAAACCATAGTATGACTAAAGCTACTGTGTAATGAGTCAGGTGACGTTGGTAATGGGGAAGCACATGGTTTTTGACCGTGCTAAAGGGTTATTTGTTAGGATGTGGATTATGCAGTATGTGGATATGTGCTGTGTTTTCAAGATATGAACTTTATGTACACATGTTGACGAAGGAAGGAGAAGCAAAGATTGAGGATTTGTTTATTCACTTGAACAAAATAAAGACATTCTGCTTGGATCCACGTTAGTATGTGTTAAATACGTGCTCACTCCTGTTAGCAGCGACAACGCTTAATGGAAGGCCGTAATAATACTGTAATAAGAATACTTCTTCTTCTTCTTTCAGCTGCTCCCTTTAGGGGTCGCAACAGCAGATCATTTTTCTCCATCTCAATCTGTCCCTTGCATGTCATCCTGTACCACATCCATACACCTCCTCCTGGGCCTTACGCTTCTCCTCTTTCCCACTGGTTAAAGCTACAATACCATTGAATTCTTCCATTTAAATCGTATTTAAGCTTGTTGATGAAGTGGTATGAACTCTCTCTGCCTTTTTTATTTCTCTGTGTTTGTGAGCATCAATCCCAACGTCCTATGTAGTGTATTTGGGTTGCAATCATGTAGTGCATTTGCAGTTAATTTTCTTTTTTTCTTACTATTTATTAAGACAAGCACAGAAGGTATAGTTTGCGTATGAGTTAGGTCGCCTCTCAACATAGCATTAGCAAAGACTACTGCTAATGCAATCGTATCTAGATAAAAAGCCAACTTTTGTCAGTACATCAGGCCAGAGCCATGTGTACTGGCGCACGCCACTACGTATAGCAGCTGTTTCTTTAATACCGTTATATGGACTGCTGTGATTGTATAGTGGTTAGTACTCTGTGTTGTGGCCACAGAAACCCTTGTTTGAATCCGGGTCACAGCATCGGCTTTTCTGCGTCACCGTCTAATGGGAGTCCTGACCGTGGCTGGTGACCCCTTGTCCTTTGTCAAGCACCTTAAAAAGCATAAGCAGGTAGGACCTCGCTTCTGCAGCATGCCTGTGGGCCAGTGGTGCAATGGATAACGTGTCTGACATACGGCTTAGAAGACTCTAGGTTCGACTCCTGGCTGGCTCGGCAACTTTTAGCCAGTTCAAAGGTGTGCAACAGACTCCTGCTACTGAATTTCCGGCAGAGTAACAGAGCTCGTAATCTGTGAAATGTAGAGAGTCCTGTACTGGGTAGCACGCTGGCTTACTGCACCAGGTCTACTAACCCACGCTTCGTCCAGCTTCTGATCTACTCCTAGAGTCACGGCTCGACTAGCCGAATGCTCAGAGAGATGTGAAAGCTGATCACTTTGTGCTCTGCAATACATCATTCCCATGCAAAGTTCTGGATGGTACCGCTTGCTGACTGACTACAAAGCTCAAACTGCTTGCTTGCCGAGTGAAACGGCCGACTTCAGCTTGCCCGGGAATCGTCCCCCATTTGAAGCACCGTCTACTAAGGTGGCCTTTGCAGTAGGTTTGTGTCTCATATAGTCTAGCGGTCAGGATTCCTGGTTTTCACCCAGGTGGCCTGGGTTCAACTCCCGTATAGGAACGAGGCTTTATTGGATTGCCAGCAAAACTAGTAGCAGTCAGGAAGCCTTTAAACTGTTCCTTAAGGGAATCCGAAAAGGGTCACGGATTACAGTCATCAATTGTTGGTGTTGTATTCATTGCACAATGCCTTACATAACCAAAGCTACAATACCGTTCTTCCGGCTGCTCCGTTTAGGGGTCGCCACAGCAGATCATTACTCTCCATCTCAATCTGTCCTCTGCATCTCCGTCTGTCACACCAATCCCCTGCATGTCTTCCTGCACCACATCCATATACCTCCTCCTGGGCCTTACGCTTCTCCTCTTTCCCACTAGTTAAAGCTACAAAACCACTGAATTTAACACTGCAGTTTTTTGTTGCTTCATTTTATATGGTGTGTGTACTTTCATTTGTTTGTATTAAAGCTTTACACAGGAAACCTACTCTCCACATAGCATTATCTCTACAGATAGAATAACCATGAACAAACCAATTCCTGGTATTTTTATACAAGTGACTAGAACTTCCTTATTTATTAGTGCATCATTTGTTTACTTCTCTTTTGCAGTGTTCAGTGTGAAAAAGTAAAAATTTTGGTCACAGCTCTGAATTCAGTTTTAACACTGAACACTGTTACACACACAGAGAGCACAGATTATCAGGTATACTCTTGTCATGTAATGGAGTGCAAGCAGAGACTCTAGCAAAAGCTTGTGAAAAGGAAAAAAGAAAGTGTGAAGCAAAGACAGAATTGTCTCTTAAATGTTTTGAATGGTTTAAAATGAATTAGATTCTTACCCTTTATATCCTTTTATTTAGGAATAAATATTTTACAATGATAAAATAGCACATCTGATGCAGTGGGTTGTGAAGTAACAGTGTTTTTGTTCTGTATTGGTGACTCAGTTCACTGTCACTGATATTGTGAAGTGATGATCTGTGTAAAGTTACACTACAACAGCGTCACTTCCTGGGTGTGGCCTTCTAGAGACGTGTAAAGTTCAGCACATACAGCACTATTATACAGAATCCTCACAGAGCTGTGTTCAGAAATGGCTCAACTATACAACTTACTGTACATAGTGAGATACATACCACTGATTCTCACTCTAGTTACGGGTACTTTATTTTCATTAGTTACATAATTGTATTAATTACCAATACATTTAAGAATGAAATGATCTCTTACATTTTTTTTTGTTTGCTTGCAAAATACTTAACAGAATTTTTATGTTCCATTAAACAGGCAGTTTTGCGGATAAAATTGGACCAAAGGATGAAGATGCCAACATTGTCAAGAAAGAAAGAGACACTGTTACTCTGAAATGTTCGTATGAGACAAGTAGCAATGACATTTTGCTTTACTGGTACAAACAGTATCCTAACAGCGCACCACAGTTTTTACTGTATAAAGGTGCAAGGTCATATGCAGGTATTGATAGCACTCCTGATGATCAACAATTAGAGGGAGAAGCATCCTCAGACTCTACTGAACTTACTATCAGAGGTCTAAAGCTCTCAGATTCTGCTCTCTATCACTGTGCTCTTAGAGTAGCAGCACAGTGATACAGAGTCAGTGAAAGGCTTTACAAAAACATAACAATGGCACATATGAAGACTCCAAAACCACAACAACGACACTCCATTTACCAACCTGTTATCAGTTAACCACAGACACAAACATTTCTGCTAACATATGCAGCTGAAAGAAGTACAGAATTAAAATATTAATTCAACTCAATTTAGTTTTATTTGTATAGTGTTTTTAACAATATACATTGTCTTAAAGTGGCTCTACAGGAATATAACAATTCAAAATAAAAATAACAAAGTTTAAAATTAAAAGTTATATTTATGAACAAGCCAGAGGCTACGGTGGCAAAGAAAACTACTTAACACTTGTACACAAATTTTATAGATTTAAAATTTTAACAACAGCACATGATTAATCATACACTAATACCTCAATTAATTCTTACTTAAATATAAACTAATGATTAGTTAAGGCATGCACTAATTCCAAACTAATGAAGCATTAACCTTAACTACAACAGTCTTATGGATTAAAAAGCAGAATGCGGACAGTGAAGGATATCATTGGTCAGACGTACTGAATGAACACACCTCTTACTTTGAGTCTGACGGTAGAGGAACTATTGATTCTGATGCATGGATTATGAAAGCCTGAGTCAAGACTTTGATCGACAAGATCGACCCATGTGTTGATTGTAAAGGGCCTCAGAGAAGGGTCTTTGGACTCTGACCATTATTTTTTCATCCTTGACCCATCTGTTGGCAACAGAAGCTTTTTTAAAATTGTTTTTTAAATTGTGATTTAATGTTTGTATAATAATTATTTCAATAATTATATGATTAAACTATATTATAATGAGTATTAGCTTTTATTATCAGTTCCTGCTTTTAGTTTAGCTTTTTGTCTTTGCTTTAAATAGATTTAAGACATGTTCCCCATGTGAAGCTGAATGTGAAGCCAGAATGCTTCAGTAAGAATCAAGAATCTTTCAGCAATCCTGATGATGTTAACATATCAGTGTACAGAAAGAATAGTTTCCTTCAGCTAAGACCATTCACCATGTTCACTGTTATATTCATGTGTCTGTGGCTTTCACTGGGTGAGTAAACATTTTTATTATTGCAAAAATACTATGTTCTGAATTAGACATGAACACATGTGTTTTTAAAAAATAGCAAATATGTATGATTTGTTTAACACCTTATTATTTTAATAAACAATATACACTCTTCTCTATGACTGGTAATTGGGTGCAGGTGACAGTGCTAGAACGCCGGTGATTGGGGGCGTGGTTGAGTGGCTGTGGTTGGTGCATCCGTGACAGTAAGCCTGTAAGCTTTCTCTGACAGTTGTATGCTCTTTCTGTTACTGTTGTTCCTTAGGGTTCTGTTTGTTCTGCATGTTTTTTCAGATCATTACAGAGCCAAGAGCTGACATTGCAAGCTAGCAACTACCAAGCTAGCAATCTCACAAAAACACAAGGCCTTGTTGAATAGAATTCCTCAAGCAGGCCAGCAGTGAGTTTACTTTTTCTTCACTGTACTCCATGAGCTGCTAGCAACAGCACGATAGTTCTGGTTGAAATGGAAATGGTTGCTGCATTCATCTCTTATCTTCCACACATTGGGTCTGCTTACACACACACACACACACACACACACAGCATAGTATAGCCATTGTAAAGGAAACAAAAAATGAAGAGACTGGGACAACCAGCACTGCATGCAAAACCACAACAGTTAGGAAACCACATTACCTGACAGATACGTTATTATTTAGAATTCTAAATAGGTATGATGTACTATTCATGTTATATTTCAGTACCTGCAGGGATGGACAGTAAGTATTATGGCCCTGTAAAATGTCTACAGGAATCCCATCACCATACTGCTCTTACCAACTTACTGCTCATGGCATATTTACTGTTCATAATATGTGAAATATAAGTAATTTTTACAGGGCCATAACATACATTGGCCAAACATCTGATTTATTGTTTCCATGTATTGTAAACTGCCAACAATATTTTAAACAAAGCAAAAGAAAAATAGAATATCTACACTTTTTCCTACCAAGTCTATGGATTTTTCCTACAACAATCTCTATAATTTAGATAAAATGGTGTGAAAAACAAAAACTTCCTGCAAGTGTTAGTTCTGCAGAGGAATATGTCTTGTTGCTCACAGAGATCAGTGGAGAATTGCCAGACTGGTTGGAGCTGAAAGGAAAGCAATGATCAGTCAAATAATTACTCTTTAATGAACCTTGAGCTCACAGTGAGAGAGAGAGAGAGAGAGAGAGAGAGAGAGAGAGAGAGAGAGAGAGAGAGAGAGAGGGAGAGGGAGAGAGAGGGAGAGAGAGGGAGAGAGAGCTGAGACAGACCTGAGACACAACATAAGTCTCTAACTCCAAAAGATATGTTAAAAAGATGTGGTCAGATGCAGTGGATTGATCATCAACAGTGGAATTGTTCCTTTGAAGTGATAATAGGTAAAAAGTTACACTAAAGCAACACTTCCTGGGTGTGGCCTTCTAGAGACGTGTAAAGTTCAGCACATACAGCACTATTATACAGAATCCTCACAGAGCTGTGTTCAGAAAACGTTCAACTATACAACTTACTGTACATAGTGAGATACATACCACTGATTCTCACTCTAGTTACAGGTAATTCATTTTCATCACTTATAACCCTAACCCTAACCCATAACTGTATTAATTATCAATACATTTAAGAATGAAATTACTAATCTCTTAAATTTTTTTGTATTTGCTTGCAAAATATTTAACAGAATTTTTATGTTTGGGGGCATGGTGGCTTAGTGGTTAGCCCGCTTGTCTCACACCTCCAGGGTTGGGGGTTTGACTCCGCCGTGTGTGTGGAGTTTGCATATTCTCCCCGTGCCTCGGGGGTTTCCTCCGGGTACTCCGGTTTCCTCCCCCGGTCCAAAGACATGCATTGTAGGTTGATTGGCATCTCTAAATTGTCTGTAGTGTGTGATTGCGTGAGTGAATGAGAGTGTGTGTGTGCCCTGCAATGGGTTGGCACTCTGTCCATGGTGTATCCTGCCTTGATGCCCAATGACGCCTGAGATAGGCACAGGCTCCCCGTGACCCGAGAATAGATCGGATAAGCGGTAGACAATGAATGAATTAATTAATTTTTATGTTCCATAAAACAGACAGTTTTGCGGCTACAATTGGGCCAAAGGATGAAGATACCAACATTATCAAGAAAGAAAGAGACACTGTTACTCTGGTGTTCATATGAGACAAGTAGCAATGCCATTTATCTTTACTGGTACAAACAATATCCTAACAGCGCAACACAGTTTTTACTGTGTAAAGGCGCAAGGTCATATGCAGGTGATGATTGCACAACTGATGATCATCAATTAGAGGCAGAAGCATCCTCAGACTCTACTGAACTTACAATCAGAGGTATAAAGCTCTCAGATTCTGCACTCTATAACTGTGCTCTTAGAGTACTAGCACAGTGATACAGAGTCAGTGAAAGGCTTTACAAAAACCTAACAATGGCAAATATGAAGACTCTAAAGCCACAACAAAAACACTCCATTTACCAACCTTCATCAAACTTGCTCAGTTCATCAAACTTAGGCTGTATGAAAGTTGGCAAAGTGGCACAAAGCATTGCAGGCAGATGTATTTGGTCTTTCGCATGCATGCACCATCGTAGCATCTATTTACATTTTTCACTCGGTTGAGTTGGGGCCAGTGATTTCCTGTGTCAAACCCGACCTCATGAGGTACTTTGGTGACTGCTCTGCACTTCACCGGAGGTGGGGTCCCACTGGGTCTTCCTCTTTTGCTTTGCCAGAGGGAGCCAGCATTTATCAATGCATGAGCTACAGAAGCTTTGAAGAGGAGGAGATTCTTCTTTTCCAATCCAGACATCAGATAGAGGTGCCAGGCATTTACAACAGTCACATCCAAACAATGAAAAAACACTCACATGTACCACTGCTTGTTCCTACATCTGAGAGGATACATTGCCACACATTGGTCAACAAGATCGACCCCAGCCATGTGTTGATTGTAAAGGGCCACAGAGAAGGGTCTTTGGACCCTGACCATTGTTTTTTCCTTCTTGACCCATCTGTTGGCAATATCTTCAGGGGACCGACCAGCACAGGATGAGGCCATGTGGATAACTGAACTGTCAAGCCAATATGTGCCAGTCAATATAGCAAATATACACTGAATTGCAAACAAAACAGTCACAAGAAAAGATAAAGCAATTACATGACTTGTGTTGGAAATATACTTGGCAATGCATGATGTCCACTCCACTGAACACATGGTTAATCTTAATTTCAAAAATAAAGAATAATATTATTACTTAGATGATCTTTTTTTTTTTTACCTTTAGTATTTTTCTGGAATAGAAGGATTGACAGTGTAAGAAACTACAGACTGCCCCAACCCAGATTCCACTCCAGAGTACACATCTGAAAGAGCTCATTCCCAAAAAGGCTTACATATCATATAGAAATATGTTTCATTTAATTCAGTTTATCTGTATGGTATTTTTACATTGGCTTAAAGCAGCCTTACCAAACATTTAGAACACTTAATCCCGACATGTCGTGGCTGTATTATTCATTTTGCGTCCGAAGTACTGGAGCTGTGAATAAATAGACTAACAGGTATCTTAAAGTAACTAGATAACGTTTAGTCACTAAAGTTGTGTATAGTAACTCTAATTAATTCAGTAAGATTGTGACAATGGAAGAGCTGATTGTTAAGTACATCGCTAAGCATGGCTCTCAGGGAATGTTTGATGGAATGGAGAACATTGTTGATAAGCTGTATGAGTGGGCTATTGCAAAGTTCGAAAGTTATCCCAAAATGCCTAAGAATAATCGCCAATGCACTACAAGCAGTTCTTGCCTCATACAAAGTAACTAGGAAGACCCTAGACGCGTTAAAGTCTGAAAATGAACAACTTCAATCTAGACTTGACGACGGGCTAATCTGTAAAAGAAATTTACAGGCTACTGAAATGATCTGGAAAGAAGAAAAGGCCAGAACGTAGAATGAGATTGCACTTCTTAGAACGTACTTAGCGTACTGATATCATCTGTGGAGACATTGTCCAATGAATTGGCGGAAGCAAAGGCTGCTTGTCAATTTCTGATCAAAAATGGCACAAATGAGAGAAATACCAGTAAGGTATCTATAGGTGGTATGTTGTCTAATCGAGGTGCAGATATGATAAATTTGCATGAAGATAGTGATGAGAATTCGGAAAGAGATTCTCAGTCAGTCAGTAGTCAGAACTCTGACTGTACAGTTAGATTTCCCATGGCACCAATTCATGCTACCAGCACAATGTGTACTAGTGAAGAAGAGGAAGAACCAGTGACCTCTACTATGGTCAGAGGGTTTGATCCTAATGAGCTAGAAGCTGTGATAAAGATTATTGGAAAATTTGATCCTGCCAAACAAGATCCACTAGATTTCTTAAAAAACTTGGAGCAATATGCGGATGTTTACAAATTTACAGATGGTGATGCATGCATTGTGTTAACTATGTGTTTGCCCGAGACTCTGTCTGGAGCCTTAAATCAGAAAGTGAAGACCAGAACTGCCAATAAGTTAGAAAGGAAACAGGCACTACTTGAAGTCCTAGGTCTGATGTCAGTTAATTGGGATAAAATATCTGATGTACACATGAGGAAAGGTGAGCACCCAATGGCATTTTCAGAGCGATTGTTGGAGGTATTCAAAACTTTCAGTGGTAATCCTAACATTACTCAGAATGATGTCAGTTTTAAATCTGCTTTGATTAAGAAATGGTTCTGCTGTAACAATGTTTGTGACCCATCTCTCTGAATATAATGACATCATTTCTAAAATGACACAGTTTTACAACAGCAATGCTAACTTAAAGAGATCCAATCCTGTGTCAGCTGTAGGTGTTAAAAAGTTCTATAGGAATAGAGGCTGCAAGGCTTCCTGTAGAAACAAGGGCCATGCTACTGGAGATAAAAAGGAAAGACCACTCCCTTATAACCCTGATAACCTCCCAGTGTGTTATTCGTGTGGCAAGGAGGGACATATTTCCAGAGAATGCAAATTTTCTCTTAAGAGAACAATCCCAAAAACGGATTTAAATCAGTTACAGCCCAGAGTAAGGAGCTCAAGAATCTGTGTAACTGCTTGCCTGCTATTTATTGTCAAGCCACTCAGCAAATTTGGCATGGTCAGACAAACAAGATGCCTTTTGTTCAGAAAGGGCATCATCACAAATTTGAAACTAGTCATGAGGTAATGGTAAAGAACTACCAACCTGAGGGCCCATGGTCCGCTAGCAGGGTGAGACCATGCAGAGATTTAGTTTACAAGCTCTGCCACAAAACTAAATACCAACAACCTGTTAAGAGATGTTCCCACAATGATCAATTAAAAAACATAAAAAATCTGATGGCAATCATAAAGGGCCATGTAAATAGTCAAATGTAAAGGGGAGGGGGCATACATTCATTATGTTTACTAGTGTTTTTCAGATTTCCTAACAAAAAAAAGAAATGAAGATGTGGTGATGGACTAGGATGGCAGACCCCACTCCTAACCCTTCTGGCATAATTATGAGACCATATCCAGGGGTGCTGATCAACAATCTCCAGTGGGTCCATGTTCCAGTACAAGGATCTACTGACAAAAGCATTCTTGAAATAGCATGGAGCCGTAGCTGCCAACTCATCCACAAAGCAGATGCTGGAAGGCCATCCAGGGGATCGTATAGAGGGTGTCTCTTCTAGATGGAAGTTGCTAGGATTTGTTGGACAACAAGTTCTTCAAAGAGATGCCTATCTGCAAGAGGGACTAAGTGAAGAAAAGGGAACCGTACAGGATGTTCACACCATTGCATCTGCCTTCTCCTATCAATGATACCTCATTTTGCATAATCCCAGAGACTGATTGATCCATATGAATTTATTACTTTCCATATGTAAATATCACTTTACAGACGATGTCATTGAATCCAGAGCAACAGCTAGGTTTTGTGAAAGACATACCAGAATTTGATTTTGAATTATCAAAACTGGACACTATGTTAATATGTCATTGATGCAGAGGAAAGATAACCACATTGTCAAGGCGCAACAAGGTCTTGTGGAAAAGAACAAAGTTTTAACTAAACAAATGCATAATGGTGACATAGTTATTGCCTACTCTGATTTGATTTGGGATGTAACTTTCAAAACTGCCGTTTGTGTATGCATTTTTCTCATCATTTGCCAATGCGTGATGTTATGTTGTATGTGTTCTATATTGAGACATCAGATTGCAGATACTTCAATACTTAATGTAGGACGTTCCCGTTGGCTGTGATGGTTCCTGAATTCCTCTACTCCAATCCCAGGAAATATTTGTACATAGAACCAAATTTTAAGAAGAAACATTGTGATAAGTTTGCCTAGGTGAATGGATCCATAACCAGTGTGTATGAGGTGATGTCTCGATGATGGGTAAGATTCTCTGAGGGCCGAAGGAGGACAACCTACTGCAAGGCTTCACCGCCACTGGGCACCTGCCCGAGATGGGAGATGTAATCTGTGTAAAGGAAGTGATGTGATGCTATTGGGCCAAAAAGCATCAAAGGGGGGACTGTAAGAAACTACAGACTGCCCCAACCCAGATTCCACTCGACAGTACACATCTGAAGGAGCTCATTCCCAAAAAGGCTTACATATCATATAGAAATATGTTTAATTATCTGTAGGGTATTTTTACATTGGCTTAAAGCAGCCTTACCAAACATTTAGAACACTTAATCCAATCAATTATTAGTATGGGAGCGGCAGCAAGACATCAAGGACCATCACTGAACAAAGGGTATACATGACCATGATGACCATTCAGTATCGCCCAAACATTTGGGTGATCACACCTGTAACAATACCAAGCCAAGGTGTATGTGACCGCAATTACCATTAAGGACATCCGGCTAGACGATAGTATCACCCAGCCATTTGGGGGATACTCAGTAATTTACATGTAAAGTGAAACTCATTTAAATTACACACGGGAAACACTGTATAAAATGTGTGAGCAGGATTTGTTCTGGGTTCTTTTTGACTCTGATGAACCCAAAGTACTTTATGTATTTTGTCACTGCGATGCTGCAATAAACTTCTTCTTCATTAAGATCTTCAATGCTCTTCGTTTTATTTTTCTTACAGAAGTAAGTAATAAAGTAAGTAGTAAGTAAGTAAGTAAGTAAGTAAGTAAGTAAGTAGTAAGTAAGTAGAGAGTAAATAAGTAGTAAGTATGTAAGTAAGTAGTAAGTATGTAAGTAAGTAGTAAGTAAGTAAGTAAGTAAGTAAGTAAGTAAGTAGTAAGTAAGTAGTAAGTAAGTAAAAAGGTAAGTAGTAAGTAAGTAGTAAGTAAGTAGTAAGTAAGTAAAAAGGTAAGTAGTAAGTAAGTAAGTAAGTAAGTAAGTAAGTAAGTAAGTAAGTAAGTAATAAAGTAAGTAAGTAAGTAAGTAAGTAGTAAGTAAGTAAGAAAGTAAGTAGTAAGTAAGTAAGTAATAAAGTGAGTAGTAAATAAGTAAGTAAGTGGTAAGTAAGTAAGTAAGTAAGTAAGTAAGTAAGTAAGTAGTAAGTAAATAAGTAGAAAGTAAGTAGTAAGTATTTAAATAAGTAGTAAGTAAGTAGTAAGTAAAAAGGTAAGTATTAAGTAAGTAAGTAAATAAGTAAGTAGTAAGTAAGTAAGTAAGTAAGTAATAAAGTAAGTAGTAAGTAAGGAAGTAAGTAGTAAGTAAGTAAGTAAGTAAGTTATTAAGTAGTAAGTAAGTAAGTAGAAAGTAAGTAGTAAGTAAGTAAGTAAGAAAGTAAGTAGTAAGTAAGTAAAAAGGTAAGTAGTAAGTAAGTAAGTAAGAAAGTAAGTAGTAAGTAAGTAAAAAGGTAAGTAGTAAGTAAGTAAGTAAGTAAGAAAGTAAGTAGTAAGTAAATAAGTAAGTAGTAACTAAGTAAGTAGTAAGTAAGTAAGAAAGTAAGTAGTAAGTAAATAAGTAAGTAGTAACTAAGTAAGTAGTAAGTAAGTAAGTAGAAAGTAGGTAAGTAGTAAGTATTTAAGTAAGTAGTAAGTAAGTAGTAAATAAGTGAAAAGGTAAGTAGTAAGTAAGTAAGTAAGTAGTAAATAAGTAAGTAAGTAGTAAGTAAGTAGAAAGTAAGTAAATAGTAAGTATGTAAGTAAGTAGTAAGTAAGTAAGTAAGTAAGTAAGTAGTAAGTAAGTAAGTAAGTAGTAAGTAAGTAAGTAAGTAGTAAGTATGTAAGTAAGTAGTAAGTAAGTAAACAGGTAAGTAAGTAAGTAAGTAAGTAAGTAGAAAGTAAGTAGTAAGTAGGTAAGTAGTACGTATTTAAGTAAGTAGTAAGTAAGTAGTAAATAAATGAAAAGGTAAGTAGTAAGTAAGTAAGTAGTAAGTATGTAAGTAAGTAGTAAGTAAGTAAGTAAGTAAGTAAGTAGTAAGTAAAGTAAATTTTTCTCTCTTTTTTACATCAGAAAATGGTG